>JAQZBX010070098.1:0-15472 GCA_029593785.1 Cabassous unicinctus
GGGGAGGAAGCTGCTGTCCTCTTTTCATTTTAACTGGTCACAATTCTTGGTCTGTCAAGAGAAATGGCTCTGAGAAAAAAGCAGCATGATTCTCACCACAGCCCCTGAGCCAGTTTTCAGAGGTTTCCAGCATAGCAGACAGCTGCTTCCCAAATTTCCTCTGCTCCTCAACTCCTGGTTCAAGTGCAAAAACTCCGCCTGGCCAGCGCACATCTCCAGACACTCTTGAGTTGTGGCCAAAGCTTTTTAGGAGTGAAGCAGGTGGGGTCATCTTCCCAGGCTTGTAGCAGAGCTCATTTGAGATGGTTTGCAACACAAAAGGCCAATTTAACAGGTGGGATTACTTTCTCATTTCTACCCTCTTAAAAAAGCAGTAACTAATCACTTTCCAGATAGTACCTGCTTTACTCACCTCTTTTTCTTTCTCTTCTCAACTAAAGTGGCCTTAACAGAAATAAGGTGGAAGAGGGGGAAGCCTGCCCAGGGAGCCTGGTGGGGGAGCCAGGAAGACTTAACCCCCAAATCCCATCGCACCTCCTACCTAACTGCTGGTGTTTGAAATTCCAACACTGAAGTGTTAGTCTGATATCTTTTATCTTTTAAAAGATACCATTTATCTTTTAAAATGTTGAAGAGTCAACAAAGTTATTCACACAGTGTTGGTAATTCCGGATTCTGCAGACTCCCCTAAACTAGGAAATGCCTTGCTTAAATTAGGCCTTAGGTGGAAAGTATATCTAAAAAGGGAAGGTTGAAGGAAGCAGACTTTCATTAATTTCACCTTTTTGGGTGGCAACACCAAGTCAAGAAACTACGTCCCCCAATCTGAGAAAATAACCCTTCTCTTTTGAATTAGGAAAGCTTCTGCTGACAACATCAAGGCCTTGGTGTTTAAAGTGTTTCTTGATATTTCAGGACCAATAACTAAGATTCAAAAATCAGGATGATTTTTATCCCTCCATAAAAGCATTTTAAAAGTATGCTTAAGGATTTTTTTTTTTTTTTTTTTTTTTAGAAAGTACTTGGGATTGAACCCAGGACCTCATACATGCGAAGCATGTGCTCAACCAATGAGCTACACCCACTCTGCTGCTTAAAGACTCTTTAATATTCACATATGCTGTTGTTTTCATTTTGCTTTGACCTAAAGTGTATGTATTGTGAAGCCAGGGTGATATTGCTATTCATGTATGGATTGATCAATTGGTTGATAAGTGGAGCCCAGATACTTTAATTTCCCCTCTCAGCTATTGGTTATCTTTGCAATTCAGTTTAGCTATGGCACTCTTTCCATGCCCTGTCTGTTGCTACTCAAATCAGATGTGTTCACCATGGTAACTGCCTACTCATTCTCCCTGTTATTTCACTTATCAAACCATTAAAGCATGCAGCCTGGAAAACCCTATAATTAAAAAACAAACAACTCAAATAGGAGTCAATCAAGCTCACCTGAGAATGAGAATCATTTCAGTCTAAATGGTCCATTAAAAAAAATCAATGGTAAATATGTTCACCAGAAACAAATTAACAACAGGAAACCAAAACTGATGGGTGGAATCTGCTCAATTGCTTGCAGATTAAGAAAAAATTCAAAGTGCTTTTTAGGGATAAAATGGGATTATTGTTAACCTTTCTAACTGGTCTTGGCAGAATGGCTGCCTTGGATATAGAAATCTCCAGGGCTTTAGGTTGGGTCAGAAACAAAACAAGGGCTGTTTTAACCACACCTACAGGTATGGGAATCCATTTTTCACAGGGATTTTTCTCCCTCCCTACACACACACATACACACACAATAAAAATAAAATGAAGTTGCTTTAAAAGCAGAACTTTGCTTATTTATTTTACAATTATTTATTGTGTCTGCCAATCATAGTTCTAGATAACAAAGCAATGCTCTGAAATCAGATGAGTCCCTGTCCAAGAGCTTAGAGTCTAGGTAAAGAGGCAGATGATTACCCCCCAGGAGGATGAGAGCTGGGCACTCGCACATCATCTCTCTGTTAAACACAGTTATTTCACCACCATTGCCAAGTCAGACAGCCACAAATGGGAGGTGATCGCCAGGACAACTCAGTTATTGCAGACCTTACATCTGCCTTAAAAGAAACAGTGCAATGAGGAATTTTCATCCCTCTCTCCTTCCCTTGCTCTTTCTTTTTAAGACAACCTGAAACCTTGATCATAACGACCCCTGCAGGTAAAAACTCTCTCCCTGCCTATATGGCTGTCTTGTTTAAACAGGTACCCTGCCTCTTCTCAATCATCAACATGGTCAGAAGAGAATTGCAAAAGGACTCTGTGGTAAAATGACTCTCCTACTTCTAGTGAAGACCTTCTGATTTTCAGGCACCAAGGTGCCCAGTTTGCTCTGGTCATTGAGGTTGAGATTCTGTGTTATTTTAACAATGTGGGAGCAGGTCCCACCACTTTCAAATGAAACAAGGCTTTCCATTGAGAAACTCAATATAAACCAAAAATCTTATTTCCTGGTTGAGATTGTCTGGGGACATATTTTGAGTGTGACATGGATTAATAACCACAGAGCCCTTAGAGAGAGGAGTCCTGCATAAAGGCCACTGTAATTGTCATTTACCACCATTGTCAGCTGGTCCCCTCCCCACCTGCCAGGGCTAATGTGATTCTAGGTTTCTAGGGAAACCCGGTGGAAACTGGTACATTAGGATGCCTTGGGGCTGTGAGTCATGCAAACACTGACATCTGGAAAACCTGGACCACTTCTTTCCATTGCCACTTTTCTCCTCTTTGCTGCTCTGCTCATCCCTTCCTTCCAATTAAATCACGGGATTTCTTTGTGAATTTTCCAAAGCTCCCTACTTCCTAAACCATTAGAAAGCCTTTTCAATGCTCATATCTATGCAAGATCGAAAAGGGAAGGGGGAGCAGATTGAGGTGTAAGGTATCAGATTTGTGATTTGATTTTAAAACCTAAGGCTAGGGAGTCGGGAGACTTGCCCAGAGTCTAGTTTCAACGTGGCCAAATCTAGCTGATTGATTTCAGTCAAATCACCTACACTTGCGTTTTCATCTGCTAAACTGCACGTTTAATGAGATGAAAAAGAGGAAGTGCTTTGAAAAGCTAAACATTTAGTACAAATGTCAGATGCCACAGCACTATATGAAGCCATATAGATTTAAGGTTTCAGGCAAATTCACGGATTTCCTAGGTCATAAAGTCTTGGTTACTGGCATTGCAGTTCTCCTAGTAAACTAAACTAGAAACTTCAGCCTCAAACCTCTGCTCCACCTCTAATCAGACATCGAATCCCATGGACTACCTCTAAATTGACTCTCCAGTCTGCAAGTCCCTCTCTGTCTTTTCACATCCCGCTCTGGCTATTGTAACAGCATCCAAAACGATCCCCTCCCTTTAATTGCACCTTCCCCCAATCCATTCCCCACACCAGCAGTCAGAGAACTCTTTCTAAAATGCACGCTTGATCAAGTCTCTCTGTTAAAATCCTTTACTGACTCCCCATCAGCTACAACACAGAGCCCATGGTCCTAGTAAAACACCTAACTCCTTCACAAACTTGCTCTCCTGGTAGTCTCTCTTCTTACCACCTTCTTCCTGGAAAACTTGCTGACTTTGCACAGACAGCCCATTCTTCCTTGTGGTCCACTCTGTTCATTCTTCTAAAACACTTCTAACACTGTTGACTCTAGGAAACCTGAACGTCACAGACTGAGTTAATGACCACCTTGCTGTTTCCACTGTTAATCTACGTACCTCTTATTTCAGCCTTTCTCCCATCACCCTGTAATGATTTGGCTCCTTGTCTGGCTGAAGGTACCACTGGTAAGACACAGCGCAGCATTTCTGATGGTCTGGCTTTATGGAATCATGAAGGATTCAGGATAAATCCCTGGACACATCTGAACAGCTCTTGTGCAAAGAGCCATTCCTACCCTACTTTCAGCTGTGGCCTGTGTCATGCAGGCAACACCCTTGGCTTAGGCCTGAATCACAGGCTCCTCCTCCTTGTAGCAGGTTTACCTCTTGGGAACTCATCTGGTTTCTCCACTTCAACTAATTTAAAAACCAAATTGGGACTTCCAAACATTTATGACAGTGCTTGCAAAATAGTACTGAGTTGCTTTGCACAAGAACAAATTAAGGTTGTTAGATTATTGGTATTCTGGTTTTTATTCTTTCCTTTGGCAATGCAGGCATGATTATGGACATTGTAACTTCCAGATAGGTAGTTTCCAGGATATGCAACCATGAAGATCTCTGAATAAATTATTTTAGACAATGCTAGCAACGGTTCCACCCAGGAGAGAGGTATATCCTGTAATGCATATCTTTCTTGTGAATCAACTGCTTAACAGGCAAGTTTAGAAGGCTTAAATTCTCCTGATGTCTTGACCTACCCTTATTCCCTTGTTACCAAAAAGGCTGGTATTACAAGGTATTCTGTAAATGACTCTAAATACAAAGTCTAATGTTGGATAACTTCCATTCATATCCAAAGCAAAACAGGGAAAGAGGATCTCATGAAGCAGAAGTTTCATGTGGCACTTAATTGACAGTTAATGAATCAAAAACAAAGGTGGAGTTTTCCAAAAACATACTTCAAACAATAACAATCTCCATGTGGGCCAGCCCAAGCCTTCCTGGAAAAGAAACACCCCAAATCTTCCCCAGGCTAATCACCCCTCGTCATACAGGAATTACTCTTCTTCAGAGCCTGAGGCCAGGCACTTATCCCCAGGGGGCTGGGGGGCAGCACACACTTAGAAAGACCTGCCAAAATTGACTAGAGATCACATTACTTTGCATCACTCCGTCCTCCAAACCAGCTCAACCAGTCCTTACCAGCCTCTGTGAGCTGAAAAATACAGGATCCTAGTTTTCAGTGCTGCTGATAAGGAGCTGCAGTAATTGATTTAATGAAGCTTGCAGCCCTTTAAACTCCATTCTGGGAAGAGTGGAATCGGCAGCCTTTACACACTTTAATAATTGGATACTTTACAGAGAAGCTGAGGTGCCTAATACTATACAGATTCATTTACTGCTAAATGACCATATTGCCAGTTAAATATGTCTTCATTTAAGAAGAGAGAGAAGTATAGTTTATACACCATAATATCAGGTCAGAAGCCATCTAACTTTGTATCAGAAACTTAAAGGTGCTTTATAGAAACAAACAACTTTTTTTTTTTAACTGCAGAAACAATACAATTTCATTATGGAAAAGACAGAACAGTTTTTAAAGCAGGAGTGCGGGTGGCGGGGGGGTGGGGAGAAATACTTATTACCACCTAGAGTCAATCATTGTGAATATTTTGGTTCATTTCGTTTTAGGTGTTTTTTCTGTGAATTCTTTTGAACAAAGTTCAGGTCACATTGTGCAAAAAAATTTCTTTTGCTCTTTATTGTTTCATTTGTTATAACTGCACACATTTTTCCTATGCTATTAAATGCTCTTTTTAATACTTCACTGAGTAGATGTGTTATAAATTACTTAACCATTTCCCCATTGTTGGAAATTTGATACATTTAAAAACAACTATTTAAGCCAAAATATATATTATCTTCCCAAGTGATTTTGATGACTAAACAGCTCTTGTCAAGGGTCAGAAACACCTAAGTAATAGTCATTATAAATAGGCTCGTGGGTTATGAGTTTATTCTCTGGAGTTAGTACACTGGCTTCACACCTGGTTCTGCCACTTCCAAGTGGCCCTTTGAGCTCTGTAATCTCTCCTGTCTCAGTTTTCATATCTGTTAATTGAGAATAAGACTTGGACCACCTGATAGGGTTATCATTAAATTGTGTGTTTAAAGCATTTAGCCCAGCATTTGCCTCACAAATATATGCTAGTTATTTAAGAACAATTATTGATGCTATTAGTAAGTTTTCATTGTTTGGTATTAGTATTAATTTCTTATTAGTAATTGGATTTTGATGATTTGATTTTGGTTGCACCAATGTTATCAGAGGAGACTGATAGAAGGGCACCTAGTGATTAATTTGCAACTAGTTCTTTGAAACCATCTTCATTTAAGGAGAAAGCAATTTTGTGTTTTGGGATGTAATTACAGAAGGCACGTACAGGAGGCTGTTTTCTGGGAAAGGATCCAGTTGTGGGCTGGTGAAATCACTGTTTAATTGAAACATGCAATCTCAAAGTTGGTAGGGAGCTACAGGGAAATTTTGTGCACCATCTCTTCCCTCAATTAACCAGATGTCATATGACCTTACACTATTCTTGAATGTCTCTCATGTTGGGAAACTTATTACCTACCAAGGTAGCTCTTACTCTTTAAAAATCCATTTTATATTGAACCAAAACTCTCAGATCTAACTTCAACATAATGATACTAAACTCACAGATCACCCCAGACGAGGTTTAACTTTGACTTTTTTTCAACACAGTGAAATGACCGGATCACAACTTCTAATGGGTTTATTTTGGAGTTTAAAAGAGATTGGTGAGAGTACAAAGGCAATAAAACCAACACTGCATTTCTCGGACTTTGTGACAAACTGAGACGATTTATGGATTCATTCATTATCATGTGCACGTTCCTACGTATTGGATAATGTAAAATAAATAGAAAGCGTAGTGATTTTTCTCAGGAAAAAAAACACGTTTAAGCTAGAATTCTAAAAAGGCGCCTTTACAGTTCAGATAGAAGCTCTTTTATGGTTTCATGTTTCCTCTGGGAGAGGGGTGGGGGAGGGGCAGCCTCCTCCAAGGTTTGCTTGAATTTGCAACCCTGTAGCTTATCTTCTGAGGACATTTGCTTCTCCATAAAAGAACCACTTTTTGCACAGAAGAGAACCTTGAATTTAGAAATTGACATCAAATGGCAACCCTGGTAAAGAAGAGCCTTTGCGAGTCACTAAAGCCGCGCAATAAAACTTAACAAAATTGACCACTCCTCAATACCACGGATCAATATTTAGAATCTCTGTGAGCCATCAGGTGTGTTTAACTGTCACATCATTGGAAAAGCAGGGTTTCTTTGCATAAAGGTTACTGGACTGTGTTTGCTATTATTTTTCTATTTTCAGTCTCGAGCACAAAAGCTGGCAAGTAGCCAATACTCAATAAACGCTCAGGAGACGGTGAATATCCATCCCTAGGGGCCATAGATAAAAATGCCTTTCCTTCTGCCATCTCGTTGCCTTGGTAACTGCTCAAATATCTGAGGACAATTACAATATTCTGCCACTTATTCTCTAGGCTTCTTCCTTCCCCCTCCCTCCACCACCGTCACCTCTCTCCTCCAGGCTAAATGCTCCCCAGTTCCTACCATCTTTTCTTATAACCCTCAACTTCAAACCCATTCCTCCAAGAAACTTCCAAATGTGCTTCTGTCTGCTTGTTTTTAAAGTGAGAAAGATCTCACTTCAGATCGCTAAAGTAGAAGAGGCTCCTACACTATTTGTGGAAGTCATAGTGAACTCATCTGGGAAACACTCTTTATCAAATTACAAATCGTAACCCATAAAAGCATTGTGAAATCAATGTAGTATATCATGCTCAATCTTTTTCCTTTAAAAACAATAGAATAGGGAAGCAAGTGTGGCTCAAGCAGCTGGGCTCCCGCCTACCACATGGGGGGGCCGGGGTGGGTTCCTGATGCCTCCTAAAGAAGATCAGTAAAACAGCAAGCTGACGCAACCAAGAGACACAGTGAGGAAACACAATGAGAGACACAACAAACAGGGAGCGAAGGTGGCTCAAGAGATGTGGGAGGTGCCTCCTTCACACATGGGAGGTCCCCGGGTTCGAGACCTCCTAAAAAGAAGATGAGCAGACAGTAAGCACAAACAACAAGGGGCGGGCGCGCAGATAAATTAGTAAAATAGATAAATCTTTTCTATTAAAAAAAAAAAATAACAATAGAATAGAATAGTATAGAATAGAAAATATCTGAGGGTATTTCACATAGTAAAACTTTTTCATGAAACTCTTACTTCAGTTGTTCAAATGTATGTGCTACATGTCATTATATATGTACATTAATGTATTTATGTATATTTGCCATACACATGCAGGGGGCCCCTATATAGAGCTTGGCCTAGGTGTTAGCCCCCACTCGCTTGCTTGTTCAGTAACCTTTGTGAAGGGCTCAAACTGAACTGAGTAAAGTGGTGGCTTTGCGTATGTGTGTCCTGGGTTTTAAAGTAAACGTATTTCTTATTTTGAATTGGGGTTTCAAAAAGAAGTTTGATATCAACATTGACCAACTGGAGAGACTTAGACAGGAACTGGAAGGTGAGGGGATTACGATCATGCCACATAAATCTCTTCTTTGGCTCTTTTAGGTAAATCACTTGCTATTTCATATATACTCATTTTCAAATGTAACCAAGGGCTGCTGGTGGGTAACTATTGAGTGAGGTATTAAGGATTATTAATTTGGTACTCAGACTCAAACCAGTATGTTACTAGAGTTTATGGAGGACTTTAATTTGGTATTCTACCAGGAAGGCTGGCTGCCATATGGTGTTTGGCTATGCACACAGCTTCTACTATACATACAGAGGTGGAATACCCAAATTTTGGGGTCAGGATGCTCTTTTCTCAAAATCACTGCATCTTCAGGGTTTTCTTGAGTTGGTCATAGTTTCTAATTATGACTATTCTTCCTTTTTCATTATAAACTTAGTTTAAGGTTTACCAGTATGCCTGTTGTTTGTTGTGAAATAGCTTTGTTAAATTATAGTGATATATAATTTGCATCAATGATATTTTGGCCTAACATTTTCCAATAATTAGGCTTCAAGAAATGTGTACATTTAAAGATAAATGACCTGTATACCTACTGCTATAACATATGCAAACATAATCCTCCTCACACCCAATTTGTTTTTACAGTCACATTTTTCATTACCAGAGAGTTTGTTTGCTGCTGGAAATTGGGAGTGGATGGGGTAAATGAGACACAGGGTATATTACTGTTTTTAAGAAGACTGCCATTTTAAAGAGTTTGAGATCCATTTATTTTACAGATGAAAAGACTGATGTCTAGGGAGATGAATTGACCTAATCAAGATCAGCAACGGCATTTGGCCAAAACCACAGTCTCCAGACTCCCTCCCACCACCACCAAATCACTCCAGCTATACCCCAGACCATAGAACCTGAGCAGAATAGAGGCCACATAAATGTGTGCTTTGTCATTGTTTTAATTGCTATTTTAATAAAAAACTGTTAGCACAAAACTGTCAAATATCATTTTCATATAGTTCAAACTAATTCTTTTAATTTTAATAGTTCCTGCCTATGGCACGCTGAGATCATTATTTATAAAAGAGGAGCAGCATAGTATATTTAAGAGCATCTACTTGAGCCAAACTGCCCAGGTTCAAGTCCCAGCACTTTACTGTCTAACCATGTGCCCCTGGCCAGGTTTCTTAGCTTCACTCCCATTGTCCTTTTATGGAAACAGATTACTATATAAGTGTTTGATTTTATTATTATTATTATTCCTAGAACTCAATATACTCACTAACTAGCTAGATGGCCTGTCCAAGCTGGAGCAACTTTATACACCTGATCTGAGAGGCATTTTCAGGCATGGAAGTCTTTTATAGAGACAGAGATTTTGGAATCACTTTCCTTGGCAGATTGGCTATTTATTTGTTTGACTGGCACTTGGCTTTATAGTTTACAATAGTTTTCTCAAAGGTCCTATTTCTGTCTGCAGCCAGCACGGGTTAGTAAATAAAATAGACAGGCTGAAACATCCTAGCAATGGAAATCAACTGTGTGTATGATTTGTTGCTCTGTTTGTATTTCATCTATTTTCAAAAATGTGGTTGCTCTCTAAAGTGCTTGTTTCTTCTCCAGGCGGTTAACCTAAAGTCTTGCCCTAAAGAAGAATAAAAAAAAAAAAAGCATCTAAACTTGCACTTGAAGAACAGCTTTGTTTATTTCATGTTGTACAGAGAAGACAACAATTTCAGGGTGAATCAGAGTACAGCAAAGTGAGGCCAATGCAACCCAATGCTGGCTAATTACTTCTCCATAGACGGCAGTGATCAGTTTACTGAGCATCTGTGCATGACAGAATTTGAAACACTGTAAGTGGTACAATTCCACAATTCCAAGGATCTACACAACCGGAAAAGCAAAATAACCCTTCTAACGAGAATAATTTTACTAGCCAAAATAATATACAAATGTGAACGCTCATCTTGTAATTAAGTGGATGGGCTACACTGAAGGGCCCAAATGACCAAAACTGTTTGGATGAAAGTAAATAAACAAATGAGGCCATGGAAGCTATGCATCTTCAGAATGGTCTTTATAGCAAGACACTCTAAAAGAGCGATGCTACAGGGATGCTGGAAAACATCCTCTATCACCCAGATTTTAGGTATGAGGCTGGAATAAATTTTATACAACTGTTTTATCAGATGAATTATTTATGGTATTACTTTTCACTATACTCCCACTGTTTCCTACTGAAAACAAATTCTCATGAAGAAAAAGTGGATGGAGGGGAAGAAAATCAATTAGTCAGGCAACAATAGATGAGATGGTTTGCTGAGAAATGAACTTTCACATTGATTGATTCTATTTTTTAAACCATGCTTTGATTAATGACACAAGTTTTCCTCCACTCCTAGATCTTTACTTTTTCTCCTGGATCTAAAAGAAGATGTGTTTTCTATTTAAGATGCATTTCAAATACCAATATATTTGATGGCAAGGCATGTCAAAATGCACTGTCCCAGGGAATATAGATTGGAAAAGGAAGGCAAATAGGACTATATGCTTGATCTAAGTCAACTCTAGATAATTGTTGTTAAATGAACGAATAGAACAAGTGGATTAGTAATTAGATTTGTGATTAGGAATAAAAGAGTCTACCACTCAGCACTGCCTTGCCATTGGGGTTTCAAAGCATATCCTGATTTCTTCATTCAATATCCAATACTTTATTGAGTACCTTTATTGTACTGGGCATCTTTCTAGTTAATAAAACATACAAGCATCCCTGCTCTGAGGGAGCTTATGATCTAGTGACCAGGGTGAGAGCACATGGACTCCGATGCTATGACAAATACACAGTCTCGATTCAGAAGGTTACCATTTGCGTTTCATCGAAATTGGTTTTCTTGGTCCCTGGAGTCAAGAGTTTTCTCCTTGGCCATACCACGTAATCTTTCAGAGCATTGATTTTCTCATCTATAAAAATAGGACAATATTGTTTGCTCTATTTACATTACAGGGTTGTGAAGAATGAATAGACTGGTATGTGACAAACCTAGCGTAGTAAATACACTTATCACAAGTTGGTAGGAGATCACTGTGGTAAAGAGCACAGGCTCTGTTTTCTTGGGCAAGCTACTTAACCTCTTCATTTCTCAGTTTCCTCATGTGAAAAGAGAATCATCATCATCATCCCATAACCAGGATTGGATATATGAATCTTTTTAAAGCAGTTAGTACCAAACACACAGTGAGTTCTCAATAAATGTTTGCTATTGTTATTTCTGTAGCCAACTGAATAACGATGGCAACTGATTGATTTACAAAGCTGACTATCCAATAATATTCTTTTTTTTAACAGATCAATTTTAACAATACATATTAATAAATCATAAATCCATCCAAAGTGTGCAATCAATGGTATTTGGTACAATCACATAGTTGTGCACTCATCACTTCAATTATTATTAAAGCATTTTCATTATTCCAATAATAATAATAAACAAAAAACAAAGAAAAAAAACCACCTCATCACCACTCAGTCTCTCTCTGCTTTCCCTGCTGTATATATCTGCTATTCTGTTTCTGTCTCTCTAGTTTATTTGTATTTATATTTTGTAAAAACAGTCTTATCTATGCAATATTACCCATATTTGTATTTCACATGAGGTTTCACTATGTTATACAGTCCCATGTTACCTTTTTTTAGCTTTCCTTCTGGTAATATACATGACTTAGACTTTCCCTTTCAACCACAAGGCAGCTTATTTCTTAACTGGGTGCGTAAAATCACATTTCCAAAAATAACAAAATACATTACAAATGATAATTTAAGAATACTTAGGCTTTTTTTAGCAAATAAATTCTATAGTTACATATTAATAAAGCATAAATCCATCCAAAGCATACAATCAACGGCATTTGGTGTAACCACATATTTGTGCATTCATTACCCCAATCATTCCCAGAGCACTTTCATTATTCCAATAATAATAATAAAACAAACAAAACTCATCACTTTTCAATCTCTCTATGCATCGCCTGCCGTACATAGTTGCTATTCTTTTTCCTTCTATCTAGTATATTTGTATTTATATTTTGTACAGTCTCATATATGCAATATCCCCCATATTTGTGTTTTACATGAGGTTTTACTACCTTATACAGTCCCATGTTATAGTTTTTGGCTTTCCTTCTAGCAATATACATGACCTTAGACTTTTTCTTTTAAAAGCTGTCATACCCATACAATAGCACTGCTAGTTCCAAACACCATGGTCTGCTTTAACCATTTCTATTCATTTCCAAAGATTTACAAGCAACTTTTTTACCAATTCTGCAGAGATTAACCTTAAGCTTTCCATTCTCTACCTCCTTCTATTTTCTGGTGATCTATATTCTAATTAATAATTCCATGAGTTTACACAATATATTTAGTTCATAATAGCAGAATCATACAGTATTTGTACTTTTGTGCCTGGCTTGCTTCACTCAGCATAATGTTCTCCAGATTCACCCATATTGTCATATGCTTCACGACTTCATTTCTTCTTACCGCTGCATAACATTCCATTGTATGTATACACCACAGTTTGTTTATCCACTCATCAGTTGATGGACACCTGGGTTATTTCCAACTTTTGGCAGTCGTGAATAATGCTGCTGTGAACATTGGTATTCAGATGTCTGTTCAAGTCACTGCTCTCCGTTCTTCTGGGCATATACCTAGCAATGGTATAGCTGGGTCCGATGGCAAATCTATATTCAACTCCCTTAGGAACTGCCAAACAGTCCTCCACAGTGGCTGTACCATTCTACATTCCCACCAACAGTGAATAAGCATTCCTATCTCTCTGCATCCTCTCCAACATTTACAGTTTTCTGATTTTTTAATAGCAGCCAGTCTAATAGGTGTGAAATGATATCTCATTGCAGTTTTGATTTGATTTTCTCTAATCACTAGTGATGTTGAACATTTTTTCATGTGTTTGTTTCTTTGCCATTTGTATTTCTTCTTTGGACAATTGTCTTTTCAAGTCCTTTGCCCATTTTTTAGTTGGGTCTTTTGTCTTTTTATTGTTGAGTTGTATGATCTCTTTGCACATCTTGGATATTATACCCTTATCAGATATGTGATTGCCAAATATTTTCTTCCATTGAGTTGGCTGCCTTTTTACCCTTTTGACAAAGTCCTGTGAGGTGCAATAGTGTTTAATTTTGAGGAGGTTCCATTTATCTATTTTTTCTTTTGTTGTTCGTGCTTTGGGTGTAAAGTTTAAGAAACTACTGCTTACCACAAAATCTTGAAGATGTTTTCCTACATTTTCTTCTAGAGTTTTATGCTTGTTTTATATTTAGGTCCTTGATCTATTTTGAGTTAATTTTTGTATAAGGTGTGAGATAAAGGTATGCTTTCTTTCTTTTGGATTTGGATATCCAGTTCTCCCAGCACCATATGTTGAACAGACTGTTCTGGCCAGCTGGGAGAGCTTGACTGTCTTGTCAAAAATCACTTGACTGTAGATGAGGGTTTATTTCCATTGGTCAGTGTGTCAGTCTTTATGCCAGTTCCATACTGTTTTTGCCACCATAGCTAGGTAATATACTTTAAAGTCAGAAAGTGAGAGTCCTCCAATTTTGTTCTTTTTAAGATCTTTCTGGCTATTTGGGGTCCCTTACCCTTCCAAATAAATTTGATAATTGGTTTCTCCACTTCTGCAAAAAAAAGGCTATGAGATTTTTATTGGGATTGCATTGAATCTGTAAATCACTTTGGGAAGAATTGACATCATAATGATATTTAGTCTTCCAATCCATGAACATGGGATGTCCTCCCATTTATTTAAGTCTTCTTCAGTTTCTTTTAGCAATGCATTGTAGTTTTCTGAATACAGGTTCTTTATATCCTTCGCTAAGTTTATACCTAAATATTTAATTGTTTTAGTTGCTATTATAAGTGGAATCTTTTTTTCTGATTTCCTACTCAGATTTCACATCAGTAGTGTATAGAAATGCTATAGATTTTTGCTTGTTAATCTTGCATCCTGCCACTTTGCTGAACTAATCTATTAGTTCTAGTAGCTTTGTTGTGGATTTTTTAGGAGATTCTAGATATAGGATCATACCATCAGTGAACAGTGAAAGTTTTACTTCTTCCTTTCCTATTTGGGTGCCTTTTATTACTTTATTTAGTTAATTTCTCTAGCTAGAACTTCTAGCATAATATTGAATAACAATGGTGACATTGGGCATCCTTGTCTTGTTCTTGATCTCAGCAGGAAAGCTTTCAGTCTTTCATCTTTGAGCACTATGCTAGTTATAGGTTTTTCATATATGCACTTTACCATATTGAGAAAGCTTCCTTTTACTCCTATCTCTTAGAGAGTTTTTTTTATCAAGAAAGGATGCTGTATTTTGTCAAATGCCTTTTCTGCATCAATTGAGAGGATCATGTGATTTTTCTTCTTTAGTGTATCAATGAGGTTTATTACACTAATTGATTTTTTTTTATGTTGAACCACCCTTGCATACCTGGGATAAAACCCACTTGATCATGGTGTATAATTCTTTTAATGTGCTTTTGGATTCTGTTTGCAAGTATTTATTTGAATACTTTGCATCTATATTCATTAGAGATATTGGTCTGTAAATTTCTTTTTTTGTAGTATCTTTATCTGGTTTTGGTATTAGGGTGATATTAGCTTCACAGAATGAGTTTGGTAGTGCTCTTTCCTGTTCAATTTTTTGAGAAGAGCTTGAGCAAGATTGGTATTAGGTTGTCTTTGAATGATTGGTAAAATTCACCTGTGAAGCCATCTGGTCCCAGGCTTTTCATCTTTTGGAGATAATTAATGACTGTTTCACTCTCTTCATATGTGATTGGTTTGTTGAGGTCTTCTGTTTCTTCTAGGGTCAGTGTAGGTGGTTTATGTGTTTCTACATATCTATCCATCTCCCCTACATTGTCTAGTATTTTGGCATATAGTTGTTCATAGTATCTTCTATGATCTCTTTTATTTCTGTGGAGTCAGTGATAATGTCCCCCCTCTCATTTCTGGTACTTATTTGCATCTTCTCTCTTTTTTCCTTTGTCAGTCTTGCTAAGGGTTTGTTGATTTTGTTGATCTTCTCAAAGAACCAAATTTGGTTTTGTTGATTTCCTCTATTGTTTTTTTTGTTGTTGTTGTTGTTGCTCTCAATTTCATTTATTTCTGCTCTGATATTTAATATTTCTTTCCTTTGGCTTGGTTTGGGATTATTTTGCTGGTTG
>JAQZBX010070099.1:0-15473 GCA_029593785.1 Cabassous unicinctus
CCATTGTCTGCTCTCTGTGTCTATTTGCTGTGTGTTCTTCTGTGTCTGCTTGTCTTCTCTTTAGGCGGCACCAGGAACTGATCCTGGGATCTTCCGGAGCGGGAGAGAGGTGCTCAATCTCTTGTGCCACCTCAGCTCCCTGGTCTGCTGTGTCTCTTATTGTATCTCCTCTGTGTCTCTTTTTGTTGCGTCATCTTGCTGTGCCAGCTCTCCGTGCGGAGGGCAATTTTTTGCTTTCAGCACTTTAAATATGTCTTCCCACTGCCTTTTTGCCTCCATGGTTTCCAATGAGAAATCAGCACTTAATTTCATTTAGGTTCCCTTGTATATAACACATTGCTTTTCTCTTATGGCTTTAAGAATTCCCTATCTTTGACAGCTTGATTATAACATGGCATGGTGTAGGTCTATCTGGGTTTATCCTGTTTGGAGTTTGTTGAGCATCTTAGATGTACAGTTATGTCTTTTGTTAAATTTGGGGTGTTTTCAGCCATTATTTCTTGAATATTCTCCCTGCCCCTTTCTCTTTTCTTCTGGGACTCCCACTATCATGTATTGGTATGCTTGATGGTATCCCACAAGTTCCTCAGGCTTGTTCATTTTTTTCATTCTTTCCTCTTTCTGCTCCCCAGATTGCATGATTTCAATGGTCTTACCTTCAAGTTCACTGATTCTTTCTTCTGCCAGCTCCAATCTGCTGTTGAATACCTCTAGGGAATTTTTAATTTCTGTTACTGTGATCTTCATCTCTGTTTGCTTCCTTTTCATAATTTCCATCTCTCTATTGATAGTCTGTGTTCAACTATTGTTTTTCTGATTTCCTTTAGTTCTTTGTCCATATTTTCCTTTTCCTTGAGCATATTTAGGACCATTTTTTAAAAGTCTTTGATATGTCCCAGGTTGGTCTTCCTCACTGATGGCTTCTAATGCTTTAATCTTCTCCTTTGCCTGAGCCATCACATCCTGTTTCTTTGCATATTTTGTAATTGTATTGAAACCTGGACATTTTGTTATTTAAATGTGTTATTACTGGAATTTAGACTCATAAGTTCCTTAAGCTTGTATCCAGCTAGTGTTATGACAGAGGTTTCCTTCAATGTTAGGAGCTAACAAGAAGGAAGGAAGAGGGAAGGAAAGAGAAGGAAATGGGGAGGGAAGGAAGGAAGGAAGGAAAAGGGGAGAGAAGGAAGGAAGGAAGGAGAAAGGGGAAAGGGGAAAGGGGAAAGGGGAAGGGAATCGGATGACTTTTCCCAGTCTTTGCCAATGATTGACCAATGCTCTCCTTTAGGGCTTATCCATACAATGAGTTTAGAGGATAGCTCCAGGCCAAAGTATAGGAGCCTCCCTTGTCCTTTCTGTGCAAGCATGTTTTTTGGCCATATGCATTTGGCTCTAGGAATTCCCCTATTTACATGGATACAGTTCTTCCCTAGGAATATTTCTTCATGGTCCAAGGCATGGCATTGCCAAGGCATGTCCTATAGCCAGCAATCCATTGCCCCAGGCAGCCACTTGACTGCTCTTTCACAGCATTCCGTAGGAGTGCTTTGTGAGCTGCCTTCTACAAATAAGACAAGTTTGGGACAGGACAACACCACACAGATTAGGCTAGATGTTCAAGCTTACAATATATGCATAGGGGGTTAGAGATTACTCTGCTCCCTCTGGAACCAGGACCAAGGATCCACACCACTCTGAGCCAGTGAGGGGTGGGGGTGGGGCCAGGAAGGGCAACACGAGCTCCTACTGCTTCTAAGTGGCCTTTTGCTTGATTTGGCACTTGCTAACTGTTTTCTGAAACTTTGAGAAAGATGTTTCTGCCAGGCTTGAAGGTTGTTCAAAGCTTCTGGGGTGTATGTGTGGGGGGCGCCCTGAAGCTTCTTACTCTGCTATCTTGAGCGGGGTGGGCAAAGTACAGTATTTATTTGCTATGAATGAAGTAGGTTGAACACATTTTCATAGTTTTAAGAGCCATCAGTATTTTTTTCCAGTGAACTATTGGTTCATGTTATTTATATTATTTGCTCTTTTTTCCTACTAAATTATTGGTTTTCACTCACAAATTTTATATGTATTAGGGAAATTAACTTTTGCCAGTCTGGTTTCTTTTTGTTTTTCAGAGTTTCTTTGCCCCATCCTGCACCTGTATTCCCTCACTCCCAGAACTTGCCTTATTGCCTCCTTTTAAAGGGATTTTGATTGTCTTAAGTATCTTTTTTTTTTTTTTTGAGGTACTAGGGCTGGGGATTGAACTTGCGACCTCGTATGTGGAAAGCCAGCACACAATCACTGGGACACATCCGCTCCCCTGAGTTGGCCCTTTCTTCGTTTGCTTGTTGTTTGTTTTTCTGTTTCTAGGAGGCAATGGGAACCAAACCGGGACTTCCCATGTGTGAAGAAGGCACTCAACCACTTCAGCAACACCCATTCCCCTTAAATATCTTTTTTTTTTTTTAAGTACTATTTATTTTTATTTATTTCTCCGCCCGCCCTCGTTGTTTTGTGCTTGCTTTCTGCTCTCTGTGTACTCTTCTGGGTCTGCTTGTCTTCTCTTTAGGAGGCACTGGGAACCGATCCTGGGATCTTCCGGAGTGGAGAGAGGTGCTCAATCTCTTGTGCCACCTCAGCTCTCTGGTCTGCTGAGTCTCTTATTGTCTCTCTCCTGTGTCTCTTTTTGTTGCATCATCTTGCTGTGCCAACTCTCTGCATGGGTCAGCACTCCGCACGGGCCAGCTCTCTACTGAGGCCTTTTACCAGGAGGCCCTAGGAGTCAAACCCTGGACCTCCTATATGGTAGATAGGAGCCCAATAGCTTGAGCCACATCCGCTTCCCTTTAATATCTTTTAATAAATAATTGTCTAAATGGGACAACTCACCTTGCTGTCCATCTTGCACTGTTACAATAAATGGCTGGCCAATGCCTCCAGTAGGGATTGCAGTTTGAAGATTACCCAGAGGGACTCCATCAGTCACTATGGTGATGACTCTCTGGCCTCCACTCCCCATCATTTGCTGGATTGAGGGATCAACAGAATTTCCCTCTACGATTTCCTCTGAATTGGCTAGAGATGACAAAAGTAAATTTGAAATTTAAGTTTTTTCAAAAAACAAAACAAAGCAAAACAAAAAAAACACAGGAGTATAGCAATTTCAGCCTCTTTGAATTGACAATATTTAGGGACAGGAAAACTTGAAAAAAATGTTAGATTCAATAGTTCACAAAAGCAAGCTCTTGTGAACAATGCTAAGTTAAAAGAGAAAACAAAATAGGGAATGCATTAGAACAGCATTTTCTAAGATATCTTCAGTGAGATGTTAATAAATTTCACTAAAAATGGGTACTGTGCACAAATAAATTCTCAAAATGTGTATTTAAATATGCTTAAACTTTTAGGATGTTTGTTTATTTATTATGAAGTATTATGAAGAGACTTTAATAAGGCTAATGAGTATTCTGATTCTCCAATAGGGGATAAGACTTGTTGAGTTTCCCAAACATATTTCATCTTAGAACTCTTTTTCCAGGGAGCATTTTGAAGGTCTAAATAAATCTGTGGAACTTAGAAAAATATAAATTAGAGTATATGTATTTCTAAAAGAAAATGGATTTAATAGTGAATTAGCAAAATATGTCAAGTAGTCAAAGTGTTGAAGAAGTCTGATAGACAAAAACAGTGAATGGCTTCTCCCATGCGATAGGTCAACAACAATACTCATAACAGCAAACACTTACTGATTACTTACTGTATGCCAGGTACCTTTCTAAGAGCTTTACACATGCCATGTTGAATCAAGATTTTCAGTTTAGTTAGTCAATATGCCAATAAAGCAGGCACTATTAAGAGAAACAGCTCCTACCACTATGGAATGTCTCCATCTAAAGAGTCACAAGTAGAACTTCACAAGAAATGGGATATGGACTATCCATATCACACATGGAAACAGAGCATTCAATGGAAACAGAGCATTCAAACAAAACCAGGGATTATGATAGCTGAAAGGACCTTGATAGATAATCTAATTCAACTATCATGCTAGAAATGAGGAAACTGAGACCTGGAGAAGTTAAGTGATTTATCCAAGATCAAAGAACAAATCAATTAAGATAGCAAGGACAAGTTTAATCCATTGCTTTCCCCTCTGCCATGCTGCCAATTTATAGACATCTGAGTGGATACCATTATGATTGCTGCTAGTAGGAAAAATGGGGTTGCAGGAATGTTCTCACCACCCAAATGTCAATGGCAGAAAGAAATCAGAACAATCTGCTTTCCTTATGATGGAGCAGACTTCTAGAGGGTCCCAAGAAGATTCCCAGATGACTATTTAGCCCTTTGTCCCTATCTGTGTGGAGCCTTTCTCCCCCGCAACCCATAGACCATTAGCTCTAGCTAAGTGTCTTGAAATCTTTTCGTTTTAAATATCAGAAGGGCACTATGCAGCATGCATCTCCCCAACTCCATTGGAAATGCAAAAATAATATCTCCAGAGAAAATAAAAGCAAGCCATTCTGAAGCACACAGGATATGACAATGAGTGAGGTAGCAGTCCTATATATTTTGATACTTTAATGCAAGGTATCTAGGCTGCTTTAAATCATTCTATTATAGCATCAGTCAAAACATAACATAGAAATCTCAAAAAAAACCTGCTAATCTAAGACTAAACATTTTAATATGAAGCAACTGGAGTCAGAGCAAACAAATTTGAAACTGCAAAAATACAAAAGAATAACCCTGTCATTCTCTGATATTATTCAGCTATCTGATTATATCACTTAGCAACTTTTCTTTCTGGTGCTCAATGACTCTACATTCCTTTTCTTTAGCTGCTTCTGATTAATCACAATTCTTTACTATTTCATGCAAATTAAATCTGCTGGAGACTTAAAAACAAAAGAAGAAAATAGCGATTCACCTAGCAGATATCCCTTACCTACCTGCGGCTCTGTGTGAGTTGGAGAGGGGGGCTGATGCCTCAGCAAGAGCTGCAAGGGTGGCCAGCACTGAGGTGGTATAATTTGAGAACTGTACTGTTGAGACATGGGGGTCACCTATTTCAGTAAAAAAGGCAAATAAGGTCCAGCGGAGAGAGTAAATTGAGACAAACTAAAAATTTCTTATTAAATCAAAACCCCAGCTTTTCTCTCTAATGTCCTTAATCTTGTTCTTTAATCCAAACTGATATAAACCAATTATCATGTTGCTTAAAAAACAAAACAAAACAAAACAAAACAAAAACAAAAAAAAATTATTTTAGGGTTTAAAAAGTTTTCCCTTCAAGTTGATTAATATTCTTGGAACAGAGCCACTACATTCCCCTCATCAGATCATTCTACTGGCATTGCCAATGTTGAGCAATAGCAGCTAACAGACCAAGAGTGCTGCCCACTCCCCAGGCTGCCAATGGGCAACAGGCAGTAAGCATACAAGGCATGTCTCACCCCAACCTAAACAGTGGTGAGAGAATAGGTCCTACTTGACATGCCTAACTTTATGAACAGAAAGTTACTCAACAGCTTTACATAAATCTAACTTTTATAAAATGAAGTGTATTTCCTTATGTATTTCGCTATAACTTCAGAGATATTTATTGTATCAGTTATCAATTTACTGCCTCTCAACTACAAATCCACCCTTCTTTGACCTGCCCTGTGATACTGAAGCTGGGCCCTATAAATACTTCTTTTTTGTCAACTGGCATGTGATTAAGCTTTGTCAGGACAGAAGCAGGGGCTGCTCTGTATATCTCCAACTCCTGTATTCTTTAGAGTTCTCCTCACCTCTTCGTAGTTAATCCATTATTACTAGTTAGTAATTCTTTATAAATTACATATATAAAATTTATAAATTATACATTTATAAAATTTAGAAACTATATATACGTTTTTATAATTAAATTATATAAGTTATTGTATACCTTTGTCTCCTGACTGAACTCTGACTGGTATACTACTTATCTCCTTTTTATATGTACTCTTAATTTTTAAGTTATTCCACGACCTATGCTTAAAGATTCTTTCTACCTTTTCATCTATTAAGTCAGGTATTTGTAAAATACTTAAGGAAACTCCCATTTAGCACTCCTTATAATGAATTCTTCCACAGAGCAGAGTCCTTTTCTGAAATGAGTAATCTATAAACTAACTGGTTTATAGATTGCAATTTCAGAAGATTTTCCTTAAAAGGGTGGATTATGGTGTGGTACCCCTCAGAGTGCCAAACCAGCTTAATCAAAGCTTTTGGATGATGAGTGTGGGAGTAGGGATGAGGATGGAGATAGTGATAATATCCCCATTCTATTCTAATTTTCTCATATGTTACCTAGGGAACCAAATAGTCTGAGTGGAACAAAGTGTTTGACCTCCAGGAGTCTCTAATGATTCAATGCAAAGCAAGATTCAGCTACAGTTTGTTCCCTAATTTTCCTACTTGATTCACACTTTTCTCATCACTTGGCCTGTCACACCAAATGCTGACATAAGAACCCATAAACTCTTCCTCAAGTGAAACAAATAACAAGCAATTTTAGATATATGTCCCTAATGGAGGTTGGAATAATGTAACTAAGTCACCTAGCAATAAAAAATAAGGCTGTTATAATTAAAGTTCAAGTAGGCAAGGCATCAGGTAGGTCACCTGGCTAAGGGGGAGATAGCTAGGCAGAACTAATTCATGAGAAAGGCACTGTGTGCTTTTTAGCATATGATGATTTCAACCTAAAAGTGTGCTCCCTTCAGTTCAAACATGATAACACCCAACCTATCAAGAGCAAAATGAAAAAAGAACATTTGTGAAAAATCACATTTAGCATTCTGACATATGCAGTTGACACTGATAAGAGACAATGCAAATTACCTCTTTAAACTCATCTCAGTGAATTCTAGGAAAATAGAGTACATTTATTGATCAAGAATGTTTACCGATTCCCTCTCCTCAATATAAAATACAACATCAATTAAAGTAAATGTGTGCAGATGCTGTTGCTTTTGGAAGGGAGAAGGTATTACCAGTGATGACTATGTGACTTATTTGGAATGTGGCTTTTATAAATAAACTATTCAGGCCAGGATTTAGGAAAATGCATAAGATGCATTTGACTTTGGAATGCATCTTACAATTTTGCAGTAACAGGAAAATTCATGTTCATAACTGCATCTTGTGTTGATTAATGTTTAAATTAGTTTGCCTTCCCAAATGGCTGCAGTTTCATGGTAGCATTGATGATGACTGATATCTTTTGTCACACATGGAAAATTGAAAGCAAACTTTACAATCTCAAGTTTACTATCAAAAATATCCACTAAAATGATAATCCTAGGGTACTTACAGTTATTTCTTAAAACTATTATTAAATGATGATAAACAAGAAGTCTGCTTATGCTTAACATGGAGAAAAAGAAAATCCTTAACCCAGTTGAGTAACACAAACTGAATTTGTCCTATAACTTTTTCCTTTTAAGCATCAGTAGGTCACCCAGCTAAAAGGAGGATGGGTGGGTAGAAATGCTTCATGAGTAAGATGACATTGAGGAGGTCATCTCTATCTTGTGATGGTTTAGCAATTTCAATTTGTAGTTGACAACATTCAGAGAAGAGAAAAAAGAATAGGTCTGTAGAAAACAACATGATAAACATGTTACTGGCCCATGGAAACCAAGGCAAAGATCTCTCTCCTGAATGTGTTCAACTTTGTCTATAATTACAGATCAGAGTCTGGAGAATTTCAGTAATTAGACTAAAGACCAACTCTTGCTCTTTTCACATTTATGAACATATAACTTTATTGGCTTCTAAAGATTTTTGGATTATAAAAGCATTCATTCCTTTAATGTGGCCTGAACTACTACAAAGCCAAAATGTGAACATTCTGATTACATGTCTATGTATATTTAAGAGAAAAAAGGAATTTTTTTTTTTAGGAGAAAATTATTTAATCATCCAGCTGAGGTCCAAAGTGGTTAATTTTTAATGTTGATGGCCTACAAAATGAAGGTCCCTACTGCCCCCTTGTGGTCATGACAGAGTCAACTTTCATTGAGAAGGTATATTTTCATTTAACAATAGCTATTATTGAAGACCTGCTTTGATGATACAAAATCTCTAAGTCTCACGACAGCCTTACAAAATAGGCATTATTATATCTCAATTTTACAGATAAACAATCAAGGCTTAGATGAGTTTTCCCGAGGCCAAGCAGCTAGTCAATCAATAAACCACTATTTAAAGACAGTTCTGAATCCAAAATTCTATATATATTATATATATGCTCTTTCTATTTTACCATACTGCCTCTCAACAATAATACTTTATTCATTATCCTTTTGCTATTATTCAAACTTAACTAGGAACACAGTTTTTATTTTTAAATAAAAGTCAGAAACAGAAAAAGAAACCAAGAGTCAATGGGAAAACTTATTTAAATGAGGACACAAATCCCTCCATTGTAAAACAAATATTTGTAAAAGGAGATTTTGAAAGTAAACCCATTTGCTTCTTTTTAGAGAGAAGCATTTGTTAAAAACATATGGGTCTTAAAAGATCAACACCACAAGTTTTTTCCTGCTATTTAGTTTTTATATATGCTCCCAAGGACAAACAAAGACTTTTATCTTTGTTCAAATAATCACATGTACCTCTTTTATGTCAGCATTCCAACTACCACTTATATTATTTCTGCTTTATTTGCTAATGCTTTACACTATGAATATTTACTATTTTCCTTAGCAGTACCTTATTGAAACACCCTTATATTTTCATTTTGGGATAAGGCATAACCTTTGAACAAATTGATCTGTAATCATCAGGATAAGTATCCTTGTATAATCCCTCTGTCTGCTCTTTCCTCAGTTTAAGTAATATTTCTTCCCAGAAAGAATAAGGGTATTACCTTTAGATCTATTATAAAGCTTCTGTTTGGGGGAATATTATAACAAAGGAGTGAGTCTCAGACAGGTTGTCCATTCATCTCATAGGAAAACCTGGGTTTCTGTTCATTTTTAAGTCTAAAATAAATGCCACATTATCAGAACATTACCTGAGGTTGTTTTGGTGTTGGCTGAAGAAACAAGGCTAGCAAGGTTGACAACTTCTCCAGATGTGAAGATAAATGGAGCAGCCATACTCACAGAGTTAGTCACAGGATTGGCTCTCTCAGAATTAGCATTCACCTGATTCTGCATTGCTTCCTACCGAACAAGGCAGGATATTTCAAAGTCAGAATAATTATTAGCCTTAGTTATACAGTTACTAAACAGTCTCTTCCATCCCACCCCCAATCCTTGACAATGCTCTATTAAGCAGAACTAGTTCCAATGGCACACAATGTCCCAGAGATCTCAGAGTTCTAATTAAGATTGTTTTTTTTTTTCAGACCAGGACAACAGAGATGTTAGATTGCTTTCCAAATCATGTTTCTACTTGAGAAAAGCAAAGGTGTATTTTTTGCAAAAATTTCTAAACAATTCAATTAACGTCTCTGGATCTTGGTTTTACATTTGAAAAATAAGGGAGTTGGCTTAAATAGTCTAGAAAATAATTTCCAGCACTAATATTTTATGATCAATTATCTACAAATTAACGTGCTGGCAGAAGAGCCCCTATTCCTTGCAGAGAACATATTCTCCAGAGTTTTGTCCAACTACTTGTTCCATTCTGCCACTGAAGAAATTCCTAAGAGAATATATAACAAGCAAACAAATGAGTGCCAGATTTTAAAGTCTAGTTCCATATGCTGCATTTTTGCTTCCAGGGATATTTGTTCAATCTCGGTGAAAAGATGCTTATCTTTATTTTATATATATTTTTTACTTTCAGAGGCAGTTTTCTACAAACATTATCACTCCTAAAACAGTCCACTTATGAAAGGGACTCTAAACAAGGAACTGAAAGTTGAAGAAGATAACCTCTCTATGGGAACTGTCTGTTAGGAAAAACAAACAAACCAACCCTGGAAATGCAGGAGAAATGGCTATTTTTTAATCTCTTCATCTTATTTTACTTTTTTTAACATTTTTATTATGAAATATATCACAAATACATAAGGGCATATAATGTATGAGTAGATTTTAAAAATAACAAAATAAAACATCCATTTTTCCCTAATCCATGCATGAATTAGTACATCATTAATTTCTCTTGGGTGCCCCTCCAAATTGCAACTTCCTCGAACCCCATTCAGGGATAACTACACTACACATTTATGTGATACTTTCCCTTCCTTTTGTTTTAAAGTTTCCACTTACATATTTTTTTTTAACTTTAAAATTGTGATAACATATATGCAAGACAAAGTTTCCCTATTTAACCACTTTCATGTGTACAAGTCAATGATATTAATTAGACTCACAATATGGTGCTACCATCACCACCATCCATTATTAAAACCTTTCTTTCCATCACTCCAAACAGAAACTCTGTACCCATTAAACTATCACTCCCCACTTCCCCCTGGCCCCTGGTAATCTATAATTTACTTTCTGTCTCTGCAATTTGCATATTCTGGGTAATTCATATAAGTGGAATCACACAATATTTGTCCCTTTTGTGTCTTGCTTATTTCACTCAACATGAAGTCTTCAAGGTTTACCCATGGCTATCTATTTCTCATATATTATTATCCGCTTGACTAAGAGCTTTAGTTGAAACAGATTATGCATTCTCTGATTACTGTTAAATTCATTTTTGTATCTGTCCCTTCTTCTAACCTCCATTATCAATTCCTTGGTTCAAGGTCTCATTGGCTTTTGCTTAGATTAATGAAAGTCACTAAATGGTTCTTCAGCCTTGTCTTCTCTCTCTGGTCTGTGTGCCACACTCCATCATTTTTCTTAAACAAATCTAATCACATCAGTTCTCTATTTAAAAGCTTTTATTGGATCCCCATTGTCCACAAACCAGTCCAAACTCCTTAGCATGCCATGCTATACATCTACATTCAGAGCCCAGCCTATCTCTCAAGCCTTAGATCCTGCCCCTTCCAAACTTCACTTCCTTTTCCCATTCTCTTGCACAGATTTACTTACTCTTTCCCAGATATTTTTCTGAACATTCCATGTCACCAACACACTTCTCTTTGATTTGTTCTTCTCCTAACCTAGAATATCATTTTCTCATTGCTCTACCTACTTCTGTTCTAAGACTCAGATCAAATTTCATTTATACTTTAAGGCTTCCGTTAAGCATCATTAATGCTCCCACCACTGTGCTGTTGTAACACCTGACACATACCTATTTATCATGTAGTTCTATAATTCTTTATTTCCTGTCTTTTCATGCCATCATGCTGTGAACACTCCAAGGACAGGGCTATGTCCTATTAGTCTTTGTATCCCCCATCCTGTTGTCTCCAAACTAGAACAGTGCCTGATATACAAGTGCCTGCTTAAGAAATTAATGAATAAAATCATTGCAGCTAATTTTCAATTTAGAGGTGGCTTCCTTATGACCCAATATCCTTTAGAGCTATGTACTATCTCATATCCATAGATGTACATTCAGAAAACATAAAGTTGCTTTTAATATTGTCCCAAGTCAAGCTTAATTAGAAAGGGAAATTTTACCGACTGGCCATAACATTATTCTTTATGAACAATGGAATATTTCAGGGCTTCAGAGAATGTTATTCTATTTTTTAAAAAAAGATACTAGTGGCACTGAACCACAAACTTGAAACATATTAGAAATATTACTTTGATACGATAGGGAAAATCCAGTTTTGATTCAGCTCCTACAAAAAAACTTTAACTTCAACTGCAGTATACCTGGAGGATGACGAGAATCTCAGCATTGTTCTTCTCCAGGGCTATGTCAAAGGCAGATTTATCAAATTTGCTGAAAGCATGGACATCAGCTCCATACTTGATAAGCAGCTCTACAACATCTCGATGGTGGTGCTCTGTGGCCCAATGCAAAGCTGTCATCTTCAGCATGTCTTTGGCATTCACATCTGCACCATTCTGTTACATAAAAAGTAATTTTTCCAAATAGACACTGGTTATAGTAGCACAGGTGCAAGATCCCATCACCAAATACAGAAGATTTCCATAAAGATTACATATTCAAATTTAGATCACATTTAATGAATAGCAAAGGAAAAACATTTCTCAAATTTTCCTGAATGCTGATAGACATAATGCTTTCAATGAGTGGGTCTTCTAAGGACATCACTGGGAAATTATAACAGATGGGAAAGGAAGGGGAAAAGAACAGATTTTTGTGGCATTAATTAACAGAGAGCTGCGTGCCTGAAAAAACAGGCATAAGTGAAGAGAACACCTGCAAAAAGGGAATGAAGAAGAATCAATACAGTCTGTTCAGCCTTTAAAAGACTAGAAAACAAACTCCTCATAGCCATGCTGACTCTTGAAAGAGATGCAACTGAATGCTATAAAATGTCCTAACTTAATCCTTCCCAACCCAGTTTTCTACCACCCATTCAAGTAAGAGAACAGGGGAGTGAATGTCTTTTTTTTCAAAATAGCCCACCACTCTTCTTGTTTTACCCTAACAAGGAGTTCCACGATGTGTGCATGTCCATCAGCTGCAGCCATGTGCAAGGGGGTCCTGTCCACTTTGGTCCGGGCATCCCTGCTAACTCCTGCTCGAAGGAGCACTTCTGCTGTGGAATAATGACCATACTGGGCTGCAAGGTGGAGGGGTGATGTTCCAAGCTGTGGGAAGATAATACTCAGTGAATATTCACTGTGTGCAGAGTCCTAGATCATTACTGGAGAGAGACAAATGAGCAAAAGGGGAATCCTATTGCACCTGTCCTTGGAGAGAGAATTTGGTTGGACAGCTAGGACTGAAGAAATGATTTAATTTTAAAAACCAACCATATACTAAAAGGAAAAGAATATAAAACTAATTAAATAAGTGCTAGTATAATGGATTTAAGCCAGGTGGATTTATCAGGTAAGATTCCCTAAAAGACATGATTATTTTAAGCAGAGCTTAGAAGAAGGTAAAGAAATGGACTGACAAGAGCATTCTGAGTCAGGGGTAATGGGGGGAGAGAGGTAGGTTCAAAATAATTCTTAGAAAAAGGGCAGAGACTAGAAAGTTACATGTGGAATTTGGGATACAAATTTGATTGGCTGGAAGAGAAGTGTGTTGCAACAAGAGAACAAAGCAAACAAGACTGATGAGATGAAAAGGCAATAAAAACTTAGCAATGGTGGGCCAAAAATAATCAAGTCTGTGTCCTCTCAACTTAGAAATCTAAGAGTCATCGATCGGCATCTATTTTAGCCAATACCTTTCTTCATGTTGTGCTATTTTAAGTCTATTTAGTTTATTCTTTATTCAGCTTCTCTGCCTGACTGGATTTAATTCACATTGCTCTTTTCAGGTCTACTTAGAGAATATTTAACTCATAGGTTTTCTTTCTTCCTTATTCTGAAGTGCTAAGAATCGGCTGGCCTCTGAAGTTATGACTTAATCACCCCAGAACAGAGGATGTGCTCTCATCAAATTATTAAATGTAGGCAATGCTTATAAAATCTATGAATGCCAAGAAAGCCCTTATTATAACTGTACCTGGATCTAGAGAAACTCTCTGCTCTACTAGTTGGCTGTCTAGGCTCATGAAATTACACCTTCCTCCTTAATGTTTTTTAAGAGTGGTAAAGGAAACAAAATGGTTAGACTATTTCTTATTTATCAGGACATATTAGAGAAAGGAACCAAGGAGTTTATTAGTTTAGAAATACACTTATTATGCCGATTTTGTTGAATTTCTAGCTAATTATAGAAGCCTATAACCGAAGTACACTCAAGAGAGAATTAAACCTTTAGAAAATACTCTAAAAAGCATTAAAGAAAATCACAAGTACATAATACCTTATAATTACCACCTATATATCCACAGGAGACTCTTTCAATTTGGAAAACGAAAAGAAAAAAAAAACAACATATTCAGATAAGACAGCGAAAAAATTCTTGTAGGGGAAATGAGGCAGAAAGGAAATAAGAAAAATATAAGTCTGTTTAGCCTTTAAGAAGAAGGGTAGGGAAGCGGATGTAGCTTAAGCCATTGAGTTCCCGCCTATCACATGGATGTCCCAGGTTTGGTTCCCAGGGCCTCCTGGAGAAGGTGAGCTGGTGCAATGGGTAGGAGGGGCAAGCTGATGCAACAAGATGATGCAACAAAAGATCACAAAGAGGAAAAGACAACAAGAGACACAATAAACCAGGGAGCTGAGACAGCTCAAGTGATTGAGCACCTCTCCCCCACGTGGGAGGTCCCAGGTTCGGTTCCTGGTGACTCCTAAAAAGAAGAACAAGCAGACAGTGAACACAAACACGAGGAGGGGGGCAATAAATAAAATAAATCTTCTTTTAAAAAAGGATAAAATCACACATTGGGAATAATTAAGAGACCTTTCCACTAAGCTTACCCAGTCTGTAGTAAATGGGGCGCCATTTGCCATCAATGTTCTTACTTCATCATCTTGGCCTTTTCTTGCTGCTTCTAGCAACCTCTTCCCCAAGTCCACCAAAGACATCTTTATGCATAGGAACAAAAGTTTTCAGGAAGCTATAACCCAAACACAAGGAAGGCTGCCTGTAAAATATTTTTTAAAAAGACTTCTTATATTTGAATATGTAAGGTATTTCTCAAGCTGACAGACTGGTAGGTCACTTCCTTTCTACCTCATTGAACACAGGCAATCAGATATTTGGGAAAGTTTCAGGTCTTAAAGGATGAGTCCCTCACTTTCAATCTCCAGAAAAATAATTGGATAATATGTGCAATACTTCCCAAACATTTCTAATTCCAACTTTCTAGCCTCAGGAATCAATAAAATAGCATTCATCTCTATGAAATTACAATGGGTAGAACAATATTTTGAGGAATACAGTAAAAAGCAATAAAACATAAACCTTTATCTTCAAACAGAGAACAAGAAGGATGCCAAACTGTGAAACTGCCACTTGATGGAAACTATAGGAGCCCTTATTAGCAACTGCTCTTTCTGGAGGTTTGTAGGTCTTTGGATGGCACAACAAAACAGGATACATCAAGATTTCTAAATCAAACTGCATTGACTAACCTTGTTTTTAATCTTCTGACTATGGTATAAAGATACAATAAACTTAAAATTTAAGGAGAGCAAACCCTTGCTGCCCACTTATCTGCTTAGCCTAGCAGTTCACAAAGTATGATTCATGGACTCCTGGTGTTCCACTGATACCCTATAAGAGATCCACTAAATCAAAACTATTTTTTATTATAATACTAAGATATTATTTGCCTTTTTCAATATATTAACATTTACACTGATGGTGCAAGTGCAAGTATCATATATGTACACTAAAATGTTTTTCAATGAAGCTTAAGCTTCTATGTGATAATGTATCAAGCAGAATTTAAAGTTAGGATAACTTCATGCAAAAGTGTTATAAATAGAAATAATTTGTAGTTTGGGGGCATTCATAGGAGTTATTTCTTTTTTTTTTTTTAAAGATTT
>JAQZBX010070100.1:0-15473 GCA_029593785.1 Cabassous unicinctus
CCACCCATCCATCCATCCATCCATCCACCCATCCATCCACCCATCCATCCATCCATCCATCCACCCACCCATCCATCCATCCATCCTCCCATCCACCCATCCACCCACCCATCCACCCATCCATCCATCCACCCACCCACCCATCCTTTCACTCAACCCAGATTCATGGAGTGCGCACGCTTCTCTGGGTAGGGATACAGAGGAGACAAGCACAACCTCCTGGGAGGGACACTTCTGTCCAGCACAATCTCAAACCCTTTCTGAGGCCCTTGAGCTGGGCCCCTCCAGGGGGCGCTGGGGCTGGAATGGGGCGAGTCTCCTGCCTGCTCCGCCTGCCATGCTCTGGAATCCTGTGCTGGGGCCGTTGTGCCCCAGGACCACGGCTGCCCCCACAGCAGGTGTGAGGTCACCTGTCAGTACTTCAGGGAGTGACCTAGTTACGAGGGTGTGCCCCAGCCCTTGTGTGCACACGCACGCACAAACACACACCTGAGGTCTCTTGAGTCCACTGGTTTGCGAGACACCTTCCTGTGCTGTGACTGGGCCTCCCCGGGTCCCTCTCTTTGCACATGGTCACACCTTCCCCACCAGACCCACGTTCAGAGCCCAGAGCTGGGAGCCCAGAGCCCTGGGGAGGGCCAGCCCGAGCAGCCAGCCGGCGAGGGGCTCCTGTCCCCTAGGAGCAGCCCCCCCGTCCCCTGACAGTCCCTTTCTTCCTGGCCTCCCCAGGCCTGTCCCCATGGCTCTGCCAGGAAATGCAAGCCCTCCTCCTGGCCAGAGTGGGGTGGGCAGGGGTCCAGAACCAGGGGTGTTCAGGGACCACCGGGTCCCTCCCTGCCCACAGCCTCCTCAAGCACCTGCTTCGTGCACCCAGGGCAGCTGCTGGTTTCTGCAGCCCCAGGACCTGGGGCGTTGTTCTAGGGTGCAGGCTGACCTCCCACCCCTGCTCGCCCCCAGGGCAGCCGCCAGGACCGACCCATCCATCCTTGTGGGGCCAGGCTGGGAAGGTGCCTGTGGGGACGGGGTTGGGGTCCTGTGGGCTCCAGCGAGGCACTCCCTCCCGTCCTCTTGGTTGCACCCATCTCAGCACAGACCCAACCAAAAAGGTGGCCCCTCATCCGCCCCTCCAGGACTCTGCCCCCGGCCTCACTGCACCCCCAGAACGACACCCACCAATGCCGTCTGCACAGTTTCCAGCTGGCTGGATCCCGGGCTGCCTCCCCACACTGGGGAGCCGCTCCCCAGAGCTGGGGGCTCTGTTCAGCTCTCTGCACAGTGTGTCCTCTGCTCAGGGGCTCAGCGGCTGCACCCAGGGGTAGCGCCACAGGTATTTGTTAAATGCCCGAATCCGTTGATACGGGCTTGAAACAGCCGGGTGCAGAGAGGAGAGCCTGGGCTGCGGTGGGCAGCCTGGCTTCGCCCCCATCTCTGCCACGCGCAGATGGGTGACCTGGGGCCAGTCATGCACCACTCGGAGCCCAGGGCTAGGACTGTCCTCCCGGGTCCCAGGTGCCGCGAGGTCACGTGAGTGATGTGTGTGACTTCGGGGCTCCCAGCGATTGGCAGCCGTGACCCACTGCCGCTTGCCTCACAGCTCCCGGGGCCTCTCCTGCCTGCCCCAGCCCCTGGTGCTCCCACGGGCGGCCGGGACCTCGGGTGCTGCTAATCTGGGCAGCCCTGGACACGGGAGGGCCCGAGCTACTGCACAGTGGACACAGTGCCTGGCCCGAGGCGCCCGCACAGATGTCCCTGGCACTCGTGCCCACCTGGCCTAGCCCCTCACTCTCGGTTCCCCAACCCTGCAGCATGGGGAGTGCGATCTGTGGGGCGGGGGCGGCTGCCTGGAGAGGCAGGTCCCTGGGCCTGGGGAGGTCCCTGGGTGGCCGCGGGCAGGTTAGCGTGGCCCCTGGTCCCTGTACCTGGGCAGGCCAGGAGTTCAGAGATGCAGCCTGAGGCCGAGGCTGGAAACGGGGCACTGCAGCCGCGGTGCATGGTGGGGTGGGGGGTGTCTGGGACTGGCTTTCCCCACGGGACGGCCAGGCCCCTCCAGGAGCACCTCTGGGAGCCTGTCTGGGGCAGCCCTGGGGTCTGCTCCTGGCTCCCCCATTGACTTGCTGGCGGACCCTCAGAAAACCACCCCTCTTCCCCAGTGGGGGTGAAGAACCTGGACACGCCCCCACATCAACTAAGCCTGAGGTGCTCAGGGGAGGGGCTGTGGGTGTGGGCTTCCTGGAGGAGGAGGCTCTCACTGGCCCTTTGAAGGGTGGGGGCACCAGGGAAGAAGACGGAGGAGGTGACTCTAGGTGTAGAACGGGAGACTACGGGGCATGTTTGGGGTGTGGAAGAGGGGACCCACGGCAGGAGGGGCTGGAGATGAGGCTGGAGTTAGGGGAGCCCCAGATTTAGGAGGAGCCTGGATCTCGGAGCACAGGGGAGCCATGAAAGTTTCCTGAGCTGGGGAGGCCTTGAGTTGGAAGCAGCTGAGACTTCCTGAGGCCCTGTGGGCACCTCTCACCTCCTTTCCTTCCTCCCTCCCCAGGTTGGGCCTGGCGTAGGCTGGGGGCACGGGAGAGGATAATGGTGGCATCAGGACCTTGCAGGGACAGCACAGGGAAGCTCCTAGCATCTGGACTCAAATCCCAGCTGAGACCCAGTTGGCTGCAGAGCTGGGATCATGCTTGGCTTCCCTTGGCCTCCGCTGCTCCAACTCACAATAGCTCAACTCCAAGTACCTGACATAGCCCTGGTCAGGAGCACTGTCATTGGAGGACAATGAAGGTCATTGGTGTGAACAGACACTGGAGCTGGCACCCCTGGGAGCAACTCCATCTCTGCCTCTTCCCAGGTGGATGTGCTCAGGCAGCTGCCGTAACCGCCTGAACGCTCAGTTTCCCTGGCTATAAAGTGGGATAAAAATGGGGCCTCGCAGGGCCATGTGAGGTTGGAGGAGCTGCTCAGCATGCTCCTGGCCCTGCCGGGCTCTGCGACGGGGCTGCAGGGGCTGAGCCCCCTCTCCCCACGCTGCCTTCAGGGCCCATGACCCTCAGCCAGAAGGGCCAAGGGCTTGCTGGGTGTGGGGATCACAGACAGGGAGGGGGTCCTGGATGGGGAGGGGATCTGAAGGGGGAGGGAGTCGCGGGGGGGGTCTCAGAGAAGTGGTTTGGGCCCTTTGCTGGTATCCAGTATTTAGGAGGGACCCCAGGGGCCGCATCGGGCCATGCTGGAAACAAGCAGAGTGTCCTCGCTGAAGCGTGAGTGACTGCTAACCGCGTACCGCTCGGCTCAGCCCAGAGCAGCAGAGCCTTGGTGAGGGGATGGTGGGGACCTCGGATGAGGGCTGGACCCCCACCTCCGCAGGGCCGTCCTCGGCCTCCCATGAGGCAGGCTAAGGCACCTGCCTTTTCTCACCAAGACAGATGGGGAGGGGTCAGCTGAGTGCCCAGAGGACAAGCCCAGAGCTAAACGAGGGCTGCGCTGTGGGGGAGGGTTAACGCGGGCCGGCGAGAAGCCCACCTGGAGGCCTGTGGGGCCTCCCGACCCCCAGGGGAGCCATCGCTCCCCCCACCTCCCCACCGTCTCCTCCTCCTCGTGGGATCAGAGCGGCTGCGGGCACCCGGCAGAGCTGGATTCCGACGTCCCAGGCTGGGTGGCAGGTGTTCTGCTTTCACTGTTTATGTGCCCCTCCCTCCCCCAGGGCGCCCTGGTGACGCTGCCGCCCCCGCTCCAAAAATCACTGCCCCGAGACTCAAGACTCTGCCCGGGAGTGAGTGGAGGGGTGGGGTAGCAGGCAGCGGCCCCTTAGCACGCCCCGCGCCCGTGTCACCAGCCCAAAGAGGACCCCTCCTGACTCCGACAGGACCCGGGAGGGCTGGTCTTGTCCAGCCTCCAAGGCCACCTCCCCTGGGAAGCCCACCCTGATGGTGCCCGGTGAGGGAGAATTGGTCCCTGCCGGGCGGTTTCTCCCAGGCCTGATGCATTCAGCCTCGCCTCGGGCGGAACCTCCCGTTTGGGGTCTGTCACCCAGACCCCGTCAGCAGTTCCTGGGGTGGCAGCTCTTGGGCTATCCCCAAGGCCCTGTAGCTCCCAGCCTGGCAGTGAGGGCAGGCGGCCCAGGCACAGGGGCCTTTCCCTGCCCACCGCCCCTCGGCCTCAGCTTGGGAGGGGGCTAGCACTGACCCTGTCTCCACCCAGGCCAGGCTGGGAGTGGAGGGAGCCTGCCCAGGCAGTGACCCTGCCTATACAGGATGCCAGGACACCACCTCGCCTGCAGACAGGGCTGCTGGGAAGGGGGCGGGGCCACAGCACATGTTCCTGGGCAGCGGGGATCCCGCCGCAGGTAGCTTGCCCTGTTGCTGGTTGTCCGAACCCTGAGCTCTGGGCTTGGCAGGGCCCCCAGGCTGCCGGTCCACCACCTCCCCGACCCGGTGCTCAGCCCGACCGCCAGCAGGGGCCTGGGGTGGGCAGAGAAGGCTCTGGCGGGACGCTGCCCGCCCTGGGCCCCCTTCTCCACCCCGCACGACCAGAGGCCTGTGGTCCGGGGCCCTGAGGGCTCTGAGCCCTGGAATCTGGGAAACATCAGGGGGCTTTGTGGGGCAGCCTCATGGCAGGAAACGGAGGCCTGTTGGGGGACAGGAGGGGTGGGCGGGCAGGGCAGAGCCCTGGTCCCAGGCCATCCAGTGGGCTCTGCTCTGCCTCGACGGCCCGCCCCTGTGCCGATGGCCCTTGGGGACAAAGGGCCTTTGTGCCATCACTGCCCTCCCCACTGCCAAGGCTAAGGTGGCAGAATGACCCTGTCGCAGGTGCGCCCCCAGCCCTGTGTGTGAAGGCCCAGGGAGAGGGGCCAATGGCCCATAGGCACAGAAACCCCTCACAGCTCCTCCCACACCAGCTTCCTGAGCCATTTGGAGGCCGTGGGAGCGGGCAGTGGGTGCTGGGCCCGCCCAGTCCCCCAGGGAGCCCCCTTCTCGACTTGGCTGGGTGCCCTCCCTCCTCCCCCCGGGGGCCAGTCCCGTGGTTCCCAGAATCTCTGCTGGAGTGGGGAGGGGGCACCCACAGAGGTCAGGCGTGGGATGAGGTAGGGGGGCCACACGGGGGCCTGCACAGCCAAACACAGGGCCTGGGGGGGTGGCGGAGGGGTCCACTGTGGCAAGAGCAAAGTGCTCGGGGACACGCCAGAGCAGGGCTCAGCCCCGTGGCAGGCACCCCGGGACCTTGGGGAGGGGCCCTCGGCGGCTGCACACCCCTCCCCCAGCTCCGGGGCTATCTGCCATGTAGGGCCTGGTGGGGTAGCTGCCCACCCAGGCCGTGTGAGGATCCACCCAGAGCACCCTGAGCTGCTGGGTGGGGGCTCCGTAGGGACAGCCGTGGTCATGGAGAGGGATGCCCCTCAGAGCAGGGCCAGGCTGGGGGCCACAGGCTCAGGGGCTGACCCCTCTGCCCGGTTTTGACCCAGCCAGAGTTATCTGACCCTGCCCCTCCTGCCACGTGGGGGTCCAGGTGGCCCCTGCCCCAGGACACCTCTCCCCTCCCCCAGCGATGGCGGGTCCATCTGCCTGTCTGTCCATCTGCTTCCCAGTCACCTGGACTCTGCTCTGGGCTCGGGGGTGGGGATGGGGATGGGGTGACCTGCCAGGCCCGGGCTCCCTGGACCATCACGGACTGTCATGGACCATCATGGACCACCACTGGCCCCGAGAGGCTGGCCTGCCGCCCCCTTTTATGGAGGCAGAAGCGGCGGTCCAGGGGCTGAGCCGCTGGCAGGGGACCTGACCGCACCCTGCGCCAGTGGCCTGGGTTCAGACCGGAGCCTGGCAGCAGGAACTGGCCCCCCAGCCATCCCTCCTGAACCTCAAACCAGCCTGCCCCCCCGGGCCTCGATTTCCCCATCTGTCAATGAATCCTCCCAAAAGTTTCCGGGCCTGAAGGGGAGGCAGGTGGGTGGGGGAGGGGAGGAGGGAGCAGCCCCCAGCCCCAGGGCAGTTCACACTCTCCTACCAGCCCAGCCCCCCTTCCCCTCATGGCCCATCCCCACTGTCCAGGGGCGTTTATGACCCCCAATCTCCTTCCACCTGGGCCCCCACCTCTCCCAGGAGTGGGGAGGGGGGAGCAGAGCCCTCTGAGCCTCCTCCTAGCTCTGGGCCACCCTGAGCCCTCCTAGGACAAGGGCCTAAGTTTCCCAATCTGGACTCCAGGACCCTCGGCAGGGCGAGGTCCGGGGGACATGCAGGGGCCCTGTTCCCTCTCCACCTGTGCCGAGCCAGGCCTGCAGTGGCCCCTCCCCCAGACGCACAGGGGCCCCGGCTGGAGCCTGCCCAGGCCTGTCCCCACCTGTCCCCTTCCTGGCCCCTGCAGGCCCACCCCACCCCACAGGGCCCAGCCTGCAATTTCAGGAGCGATGGGGGGGGGCCTGATTTGGGCAGGGGCCTCCCCAGCCCCAATCTTGGACGTGGGAAGCTTGAAACCCAGGAGTTTCGGGTGCGAGCTGGGCCCGGACCAGGCGGGCAGGTGAGAGCAGCTGGTTTCGGGCTGCGTGCTTGCCACTGATGGCTGCTGGGGGTGGAGACCCTCCCTCTGATAGCATCCCTTTCCCAGGGTGGAGGGCAAAGAGGGGCCAGACCCGGATAGGGTGGGCAGCTGCCTACTGGCCTCAGTTTCCTCATACGTAAGATGAGGACAATCGTGTCCTATCTGGCAGGGCTGTGCCAAGGCCCTGTGTGCCCACGGCACCCAGCAGGTCCTTGCAAGGGCCCCCTCCTCTGTCCCCAGCTGGGCTGCTAGCTCCTGGGGCAGAGGAGGGTCAGCACTGCCCCCTCCCCCAGCGGCTCCTGCCAGCACTGCTGCCCACTCCTCCCAGCCACCAGCCAGGACCTGGGGTGGGAGAGGGGCAGGGGAGCAGATGGGGCCCGAAGAGGGGTCCTCCACACCCCACCAGCAGTCGCGCTTGCTCGCAGCATGGAAATGGGCCAGCCCGGGCCGGGACGCCCGCTTAATCTTTTGCTGAAAAGATAATTTCTTTCTGTGCCATTGTCGGGCTCTGGGGGGGAACAAAGGGGCTTTTGTGCCAGCCCCCTGGCCCGACCCACGAGGCCCAGCTTTTTCCCTCCAAATGTACAACCCTGGAATGGGAAGTTTTTCTCATAACCCTCTCCTTTTCTCCAGCACAGAATCACTTTTGTTACAGAGGGACAGCGCATGGCCGCAGCGGACGCCTTTCTTTTTCCTTCCCTTTCCTTGCAAAATGCCCCATGTGTCAAAGTGAGGGGCTGGGACGAGGGAGGGGAGGAGAGGGGGGAGGAGAGGGGAGGGGAGGGGAGGGAGGGAGACGGGCGCCTCGTCCTCCCCCCTCGACGCCCTCTGGGGTGCAGAGTGATTTAAAGGAGCAGGTGGATCAGGGTGAGCAGAGTGACCCCTGGGAGAAACGCCCACGGGGGCCAAGCACCCACTCACACCCCTTCCTCTGGGGTGAGTTGCTTTCCTTACCCTTGGCCTGCAGGCCCCACCCCAAAAGGGCCATTAACCGTTAGTTGACTGTGACCCAGAAGTCCCACACCTTCTCTGCGGCACTTTGGGAAACGCATCGATAAATCGTGCTCGAAAGAGAGAATAGAGATCTGCCTGAGTCCCCAGGCAGGGCCGCCTGTTCTGTCTGGGCTGGGGCCTCCAGGATTCTCCTCCACTTACGACCTCTGTGCCCCTGGCAGGACAGAGCCGCTCTCCACTGGTCAGGGGCAGCGAGCCAGGCGCTGGCCCTGGGCCTGGACCAGGGAGGTGCGGCCACTGGATAAACCCGCCCGTCATGTTGAGTTCTCCTAGCAAACTGCTGTTTGCACCTAGCAACGTACTGGGACGTCTCCGCGGACTGTTAAGCATTCTTCTGTGCGCTTTTAACAGTCGCGAGGCAGCTCGTCCAACGCACTGTGCCCTGATTTGTCAAAGCGTTTCAAAGCAGCTCAGCTTTTAAGGCGTCCTTTGCGTGCCGGGAACTTCACAAACAGGCTTCGCGCAGCCGCCAGCCCCGGGCCAGGTGCTCTTCTCTCTCCGTTGTAGAGGTGGCCGGACGGGAGGTGCCCGCGGGTGAGCGGTGCCCGCGGGTGAGCCCGCCCAGGCTGCTGGCTTCCGTGGCCTGTACGCCCTCCCAGCTTCCTGCGGGGAGACCTCTCCGTCCCCCGACAGAATCCGGCTTAGGGAGCCTCTCCCGCCTGCCTCTTCGGGGCTTAAGGAGGGGTTGCATCTCCTAGACCTTGGGGTGGGCTCGAGCGCTCTTCCCAGCATCATTGCGTCGTTTCATCTTTCCAGGACTCTCCCTCGACGTAAGGGGCTACCCGAGGCCCCCTGGACAGAGGAGGAAGCCCGAGGCCAGGGCAGCCTGGGAAAGCCGCTCCTGGTCCTTCTGCTGGGTGCGTCCAGGCCCCCAGTTCACGCCTGGCTCCCCTAAAGCCCAGCACCCAGGGATGGAGGTCCCTCTGCTTTATTTCCACAGCACTTACGTCACCCCCAGCTCAGAGAATGGCCCCACCAGCGTTGCGGACGCCATCCTCCCGAGACGCCGCTCCACCTCCCACAAAGCCTCCTTCTCCGCCATCACTGGAGGCCGCGTTTCCCCTGGGCCATTCATTCGACAAACATTCGGTGGGAGCCTGTTAGGTGCCCGGCTCTGGGCTTGGCACCTGGGAGGCAATGAGGACAAGACAGACAGACAGACAGACGGGGCTCACAGGCCAGTGGAGAGGGACAAGGTCGTCAGAAGTCCACACTGCCCTACAGGATCTGAGACCAAAGAGAAGGTGGAGACTGAGCTGACACCCCCAGGATGCGGGCGACCACCAGGGGTCTTTGTTGGAGTGCAGACCCTGAGACGGGGATCCCAGCGATGGCCCGTGGAAAACTCGGGAGATGAGGCAAGGCAGCGCTCCTGTGCTCTGCTGGGCGCTGGCGTGAGGCCACAGCTCCCGCCCTTGTGTCCACGCCCACGGTCTGTCCACGAGACCACCACGAGACCTCCACGGTGACTCGGTGGACCTGACGGCTCCCAGCACAGGAAGGCCAGCTCCAGCCACAGTCAGAATTCTGTGGTTAGAGGCTGCCCTGGCCTCCTGGGGCTGCCACGGCAGGGGACCACGACAGAAGAGTACCCTCTCACAGCCCCGGAGGCCGAGGGGAAGGCACGGGTGGGGCCACGCTCCCTGCTCTAGGGGAGAATGCACCTCATGTCCTCTGGCTCGGTGGCCCCAGGCATCCCTTGGCCTGTGGCCGCGCCCCTCTGCCACTGCCTCCACCATCACGTGGCCTCCACTGGGCCTTCTCTCCTTTCTGTGGGGTCCACCCTGAGCCCGAGCTGATTTCACCGTGCCAGCCTTAACCAGTCACGTCTGCAAAGACCTTGTTGCCAAACAAGGTCACGTTCTGAGGGTCCAGGTGGACACCAGTTTGGGGGAGGCACGATATGACCCACACCAGGAGCTGCCTCTCCCAGGGGCTCTGTGCTAGCAAACGTCATGATCTTCTCCAGAATCCTCCGGGTTTCTGCCCCGGGCACCTCTGGCTCCCTGGGATTTCCTGAACTCGCTGCAGCACGCTCTCTTGGGCCCCACTCAAGATCCACAGTCCTGAGTCACCCGACAAGTAAGCCAGAGCAGCCTCCCCAAGGGCGGTCTTCGCCCCTCTAAAGCCCAGTGAGGTCGGCCGGGCGCCCTGCCGCTTTCTCGTGGGAGGCACAAGGTGCCGTGACCTGTCCTCCCCTGCAAGAGGCGACGACCCATCTCCTTTCCAGCTCGGAGGAGGGCCTTAGCCTCCACTTCAGGTTCCAGACTGTGGAACCTCTAAAGTGTCACGGCCGCAGCAGGCCCGGAATCTCTGCAGGGTTTGTCATCTGCCCTGTGGCACAAGTCGTCCAGGGCACATGCCACCTCCTGCTTCCCCAGGAGCCTGGACACAGCCGCGGGGCCAGGAATGTTCCGTCCGGGAGGAAGTGAAAAGAAAAGGCAGTCTCCAGACTTGCTGTATCAGCGGCCATGAGCCAGGTCCTTGAGGCCTTGCTCGCCATTCTGGCCAAGACGCGGCGCCTGGCGGGGTGGCTGGGCTGTGCCGTCGTCCGCCGTGCTCCGACTGATTTTTGCAGGTGCTGGACTGTGTTGGGAACCGCCTCCTCTGCGCCCTTGAGGCCTTTGCACGTGGCGTCCGTCGAGGCCGCCCCCCCCGCCGCTGTTGGCTTCTGACCTTGGTGGACAGAGATTGGGGGGCTGGGGTGGGGCTGGGGTGGGGCTTCAGGGGCTTCAACTTGGTTTTCCCCCCGTTCCGGGGGAGGAACTTCCCCAGGGCGGCTGCTGGCGTCAGCACCCAGCCCACCTGCCCTCACTGCGTGTCGCTGTATAAATGGAATGAGCCCCTCGCTAGCGGCCCACCCGCCCTGCCCCGTCTCTCCAGCCCCTGCGGCTAATTGACTCGGACCAGGCTCATCAGCTACGGCCATGGCTTCCAGCGGCCAGAAGGTCATGGCCATTCTGGCTTTGCTGCCCCTTAGGTAAGGGTGTCCGTCTGCCTCTGACCCCTGAGATTCGCCACCTCCCCCCAGTGCTGGGAGCCGCACCCCCCTTGCCAGCCTCTGCTCGCGCGGAAGCCACCAGCGGCAGCTCAGCAGCGCGGGAGCCTCGTGGGGCGCCTGACCCCGGGCAGCAGAGAGGGACGTGGGTACTGGCCTGAGACAGCAAGTCCACTCGAACCTGCTCACCTTCTGGCCTCTGCCGGTGCTCGAAGGGCCGTGGAGCCACCTGCAGTTTATTCGAAGCTGCCGTAGAGGCTGAGCCCACCCTCCCCTCGGCAGCCCCCCACCCTCAAGAGGCCCTCAGGGAGGCCCCTCCCCACTCTTGGCAAGGCTGAGTAGGCCCTCAGGGGAGCAGAGCTGCTCTGGCACATCCACCCATGGGGCCCCGTTCCAAGGACGCCTTCTCTGCCATCTTGTTGCTCTCCAGCCAGGCTCCAGTTAGCCAACCACCAACTTGTCCACAGCGGGGAAGCCGGGGGCTTCTAGGACACCCCCACGGCTGGGACAGGGAGGAGCACGGAGGCCTGTTGGCTCCAGGTCTCCCCCAAATGCTGGAGAGGCCCCTGGGCCTGGGCGCCACCCCCAGCCACGGCTGCCCCTGCTGCCACAGCCCCCCAGGCCCTGCCCCGCCCCAAGGGTCCCGGGCCTGCCTGCGCTTCTCCCAGAAGCAGCCTGAACACCAGAGTTCAGATAAAAGCCATTTATCAGGGAAGTGCAGGTGACTCCAGGCTAAAGGAAGACACCTGAGAAACAAGCCCCGGGAGGGGCCTGGCTGGACCGTCCAGGCTGGCTCAGGGGCGCTGTGGCATGGAGGCCGAGTTTCCAGGATGCTGCTGTCCACCCGGGAGCCCCCTGCCCACCTCAGGCCCCTTCCTGCCCTGCCCCCTCTAGGGACCCAAGGGGGCTTGGGGGTACTTGGGAGCAGCTGAGAGGAAATCCTTGTATTTTTTGATGGCGAATGGAAACAAACCCGATTCTTGTTTATTTCCTGGTGAATTGTGCGAGGGGGCGGGAGAGGGGCTTGGGGAGGGGGGTGCCGGAGTTAACTGTTTCTCCTCTGGATTTGATTGTTCTCTTTCCGGCCTGGGTCCTCCGCGGCTCCCAGGCAGCTCCCAGGCAGCTCCCAGGCGCCCCAGGGCAGCTTTCCTGAAGCAGATGCTGGAAGGGGTGGGGGAGGGAATGAAAGAACAACAAAAACAAAGCTTCGCCATAAATAAGCTCCTGTCAGGGAAGGCTGAGAACCAGGAAACGGCCTCCCGCAGCTGCAGCCCCCATAAATTGGGGTCTGGGGGCTTGGGGGAGGCCGGGAACCTAGAGGAGCTGGGGATCTGGGGAGCTTGGGGGCGCCGGGGAGCGGCGCTGAGGACCTGGGTGCTGGGGAGCTCGGGCATCGAGGCTGAGGATTTGGGGTGCAGGGGCCTGGGGGGCTGTGGAGCTGGGCAGGGAGGAGCCGCACGCCCGCCAGGAGGCTGCGCAGGGCCTGGAGGGGGTTGGCCTGTCTGGCAGCCAGGCAGGACCAGAGGAGCTGTGCTCACCCTGCAGACGCTTTGGGGTTCCTCGGCTGCGGGGGTGGCGTCTGGGCGAGTTTTTCCCATGACCTCACCCGGAAGGGCTGAGCCGGGAAGGACGCTCTGGGCTGAGCCACCCCCTGGAGCTGCTGTCAGGCCGCGCCCCCCACCCCCAGCCTGACGCCGCAGCGTCTCCCAGCCTGGCTGGGGTGGGGGGTGGGGGGCCCTCCCCAAGCCCTGCCTGGGACTCGAGCCCACGTCTCTCCATCTGATCCCCCGCCTTGCTCCTCGGCACCCCCAATCTGCAGAAACCGACAAAGGCAGATGGATGAGCCACAGGGCCAGGGGCAGATAGGGGTCCAGTCCTTCCCCAGTCCTCCCATGGCAGGAGGTGGACACCATCAGGACCACCCCCGTTTTATAGAGGGGGAAACTGGGGCTTGGGAAGGGAAAGTGACAGCCTCAAGTCCCCCGTGGGACCCCAGTGCTGAGGTCTGTAACCCTTGGTGCCCCTCGCCCTGTGCTGGAGGTGGCGGTGGGGGCCGGGCTGCCCGTGGACCCTCCCAGGACCCGCCTGTGGAGCTGGGCTGGGGGAGGCGCCCGGCCCCCCCTGCTGCCTCTGGCTCCTGACCCCTCCCTCCCCATCTGGCCCGCCACGATGGGAAATGTGCCTGTCCCCGCCCCGGATGCGCTGGTTCTCACAGCCCAGCAGCAGCGCCACTTGACTCCCATGTTGCCCCTGCAGACAAGCCCCTCCCAGCTCCCGCCTGGGTCTCCCCAGCCTGCTGGAAACTGGAAACACCAACCAGATGTTAGGGCTGTGGCACGGGGGGCGGGCGAGGGTGGGAGGAAGTGCTGGCAGCCAGGGGACTCGGGGCTTGACTTGCGTGGGCGATGCTCACGCCATGAGGCTGGGGACCCACCTGCCGTCACCACTGCATGGAGGGGGAGCCTGAGGGCCAGGAGCCTGGGGCTGACACGCCTCCACTTGGGTACAGCCTGGCCTCTGCCCAGCTCTGCACCCCCTGCAGGGCCTCATTGAGGGGTGCAGGGGAGGCTGCAGAGCCGGGCTCAGCAGGGGCCACAGAGGCATCTCAGCCACCACAGGCCCCACGTGGCCAGTGGTCACCACGGAGCCCTGCGTGTGCCGGGGCCACTGTCGGCCCTGCGCCCCGGCCTTCTGCTAAGCCCAGGAGGCCCACCTCGCCGCCCACTTGCTGACGGCCCCACCCTCCTGCTCCAGCACACGCGTGTCTGCACATACGTTTGCGTAGGCACAGGGCACGCACATAAGAACACACACATGCAGAGTCAGGCGCGTACAGACGCGCAGCATACACATGAGGCCATGCGCCCCACACACTCACTGCACAGGCACATGTGCATGGCACGCATGCAGACAAGCACGCATGCAGACAAGCATGCATGCACACGCAAACGCTCACACATGGGCACATGCAGGTCATGCTCTTGTGCACACACGGCTCATGCTCACACAAGCTTGCATGTGCACACACTGACACTGGAACAGAGTGAGCACACGCCCAGGAACACATGTGCTCTCTCAGACCCTGCCCCGCGATCCCCCCGCTCTGCTCGAGCCAGGCCCTGGGCTTCCGAAGACTATGTGCTGCTGGGGCCGGTCAAGGAGCCTCCGTCGAGGGGGTGGGCACAGCTCAAAGGACGAGCTCGAGGCTGCAGGCCGGCTGGGGTCAGGGCAGCCACGGACCCTGCTGCCGAAGGCCGCAGCCCCGACGCCGCCTGCGTCCCTTGAGGAGAGGCGGCTCAGCAGGATGGACGAGCTGCTGCCCCGGGCCAGGCCACGGGCCGGCTCCCCTCCGGCCCTCAGGGACTCCCCCCACCGCTTGCCCCTGGCTCCGGGGGCGCGGTTCCTGCCTGGCACAGTCCTCCAGTGTGAGTGTGTAAGAGCACGAGTGAGCATAGGAGCGTGTGAGTGGGTGTGTGTGTGGTGTGTGTGAGAATGTGCTTGTGAGAAAGTGTGGCTGTGTGCATGTGATCCAGTGTGCGTGCACATGCGTGTGTTATGATGTATGAGTGTGTGAGGACAAGTGTGAGCATGCACATGTGTGAGCGAGTGTGAGTGTGAGCGGGCCCCCAGGAGCGTGCACGGGCTGGTCTGTAGGGTGGGGCCCGGCGCCCAGCCCCTACCTGCACCCAGCGTCTCGGCGAATGCCCGCTGCAAACCCTCCTTGTTGGGGACTCTGTCCGGTGGCCCCGCAGACCCTGCCCATCGTCCACCTCGGCATCCTGCCGTGAGCTTCCTGTCCCCCGGGGCCTGTCTGCCCTCCCAGTCACCTCCAGTGGCTTATGACTCTGCCTGCTGTCTGTTTAGAGGCTGCAGCCTGCCTGTCCCCCCACTGAGCTCTGTCCTCACAGGCCTCCACGACCCACTCAGGACCCCCAGGGGGTAGGAGCCGCATATCTCTGGGAGTCACTGTGGGTGGGTCCCTGGGGACACCACCGTGTCCCAGGCCCCACACAGAGCCTGCCTCACGGCCCGTGGAATGAATGAATGAGTGAATGAATGAATGAGTGAATGAATGAGTGAATGCGTGAAATCTACACTAGGCTGGCAAAGGTGATTCTGGGCCCAGAGGGAAGCGTAGCACAGCCCCTCTCCCTGACCCCCCAGTGCACTTCCCAGAAATGCCCCTGCCCCCACCCCCCACGGCCGGCCTGGCCCCACCTCCAGCCCCCTCCCCATGCCCCGTGGACGGAAAGACCAGGGCTCAGTGGGTCGGAGGGCTTTGTCCAAAGTCGCACACCAGCCCAAACCTTTAACCACAGGTGGGGCAACAGAGCCCCCTCCGCGGGTCCTGGGGGCACGGAGGCGGCAACCCAGCACCCCGGGAGGCAGAGACTGACGGGCAGCCAGGAGGTGAGCCACCTTCAGCAGGCACTTGCCCTCTCTGGGCCTCCTCGGTTTTCCCTCCTGGCACCCATGTGCTGTGAGGACAGGGAGGGGCCAGCGCAGGAGGCCTTGACCCTGTGATCCAGTCATGCAGGGAGATGGGGGGGCGCCACCCGTGGGAAGTGACGGGTGAGGGGAAGGAAGGCCGGCTCCAGCCAGCCCCAGAAGCTGCTCATTGTGACAGGGCGCGGAGGTGTGGGCTGGGACGGGAAGGGGAGCCCAAGCGGGGGGAGGCCACCCCTCCCTGGATGCTCCGGCCAGCGCCCCAGTGACCGTCGCTGCGGCGGAGGGGCCCCAGCGTGTGCCTGGCAGGGAGCAGGCGTGGCTGTCAGATGGGGGAGATGCGCCCACCCTGGACAGCTCATCCTGTGGGGGATGCCCGGCGAGAGTCAGGGCAGGCTGGGGAGGCTCCAAACAAGCCCACGGGGGGTCCCGGGTGCTGGGGGGCTGGGGAGGCTCCAAACAAGCCCATGGGGGGTTCCGGGTGCTGGGG
>JAQZBX010070101.1:0-15461 GCA_029593785.1 Cabassous unicinctus
ATATATATATATATATATATAATTTGTATTGTACCATTTTGAAACTTGTCTTCTTTCTTTCTGAATATATTTTCATGTATTTTTTGTGTTTGCCATGGGGTTAAAATCTACCATCCTAAATCTATAATAGTCATATTTGATTTGATATCTTCTTATCTTCAAAACACACACATACCCTATCCCTATACCCTGACCCCGACCTTTTTTTTGTACTTGTTACAAATTATATCTTTGTACATTGTATGTCCAAAACTATCAATTTATCATACTTTTTTGCATTTGAATTTTAATACCTGTTAGAAGTAAGAAGTAGGATTACATAACAAAAATATACTACTACTGACATTCATAATTACCCATATGGTTACCTTTATCAGTGATCTTTATTTTTTTATGCCTCTTTGATCTGTTGTCTAGTGTCCTTTCCTTTCAGTCTGAAGAACTTCCTGTAACATTGCTTATAGGGCAGGTCTAGTGGTAATGAACTCTCTTATATTTTATCTGGAATTTTTTATTCTCTCCCTCATTTATGAAAGAAAGTCTTGCTGGATATAAAAGCTTTGGCAATTGTTTTCTTTTAGTACTTTAAATATTTTATACCACTGCCTTCTTGCCTCCATGGTTTCTGATTAGGAATTAGAAATTCATCTTATTGGGGCTCCCTTATATACAACATGTTGTTTTTCTGTTGCTGCTTTGAGAACTCTCTCTTTGTTCTTGGTATTGGACAATTTGATTACCATGTGTCTGGGCATGCTTCTCTTTGAGTTTATCCAGTTTGGTATTCTTTTGGTTCATGACTGTGCATATTCATTAAATTTGGCAAGTTTTCTGTAATTATTTCTTTGAGTATCCTTTCTGCCCCATTCCCTCTTTCTTATCCTTCTGTTACTTACATAATGTGTATATTTTTACATTTGATAATGTCCCACAAGTCACTTAGGCTCTGTTTCAGTCTCCTTATTGCTAAAGCAAGTATCATACAATGGGTTGGCTTCAACAATGGAAATTTGCTGGATCATGGTATTGATGCTAGGAGAAGTCCAAATCAAAGCACCTTGAATGCTATGCTTTCTTCCCAATGACTGGCATTCTGGAGCTGGCTTCCAGTTATCCTTAGTCCTTAGCTCCTCTGTTACATAGAAATGCAAATGATGGCCCCTTCTGGCTCTCCCTTCTTTTTCAGGCTCCATTGTCCTTTAGCTTCTTGCTTCCCATCCTTTCTATCTGTTCAAATATCATTCTGCTTATAAAGGACTCCAGGGATAGGATTAAGATCCATACTGATGGGTTGGGTCATACCTTAAGTAACCTCATCAAAAGACCCTTCTTAAAATGTGTTCACATCCACATTAATGGATTAGATTTAAGAACATGTTTTTCTTGGGTAAATAGTTCTACCACCACAGGCTCTGTTTGTTCTTTTAAAATCTCTTTTCTTTCTGTTCTTGAGCCTGAATCATTTCAGTTGTCTTGTATTAAAGATCACTGATTTTTAATTCTGCCACCTCCAATCTGCTGTTGAATCTGTTTTGGGGATTTTTCATTTCAGAATTTCTTTGGAGAGATTCACATTTTGTTCATTCTTTTTTTTTTTTTTTCATATCTGGAAGTTCTTTCTCTGTGTTTTCCTTTATCTCCTTTAGCATATTGAGGATATTTTTTAAAAAAATTATCAGCTTTGTAAGTCCACAGTCTGGTCCTGTTCATTGATGTTTTCCTGGATTTTTATATTTTTCCTGTGATGGTCCATCATTTCCTATTTCTTAGTCTTGTATTCTTTTGTTGCAAAATGTACCTTTTAACATTTGAAAGTGTTAACTCTGGAATTTAATCCCAGAACTCTCTTAAATTATTTTTTTATTTTCTAATCTAAAAATAATATTTATTAGTTTTTGTTGATTGTAAAAATAACATATAGTAACAGAACAAATTTTGGAACATATACAAAATTATAAATAAGAATAACACATAACCACAGCCAGAAAAACCATTATCCTTTTGATATATTTCCTTCCTGTTTTTCCATGTAAACATTTATTTTCCATAGCTGAAATAATAATTTACATACAATTTTGTAATGTTCTTTCCCCTCCTTTAACAATATATTTAGGTGTTTTTTTTTGCATTCATGAAAAACTCCTCTTTTTTTAAAGCAATTTTATTGAGATATATTCATATACCATACAATCCATCCAAAGTGTATATTGAATGGATTTTGGTATAAGCACAGAGTTATGCATTCATTACCACAGTCTATATTAGAGCATTGTCATTACTCCAGAAAGAAGAATCCTCCACCTCCTAGCAGTTACTTCTCCAAACCTCTGTCCATCCCTTGCCATACATATCTGTTAATCTAATTCCATATCTATAACTTTATTTATATTTTCAATTTATGTAAATGGTGTCAAATAATATTCAGTACTTCATGTCTGGTTTCTGTTACTTAGGATAATTCTTTCTCTTTTTTTTTTTTTTTTTTACATAATTGATGCAAAATATTAATATATTACTATTTACCACAGTCTATAGTTTGCTTAGGTGCATTTCACCTCAAATACCACCCTATTATAGATATCTTGTAATATTAATGTACATTTGTTGTGATTCAGGAAAGAACATTCTTATATTTGTACTGTCAACCACACTCATCATCTGAAAAAGGATTCACTATGCTATACAGTCCCATGTTTCATCCCTTAGCTTTTCTTCCAGTGACATACACAGCCCTAAATTTTCCCTTTCAATCACAGTCATACCCCAATATTGATGCAGCTTGTAACATCCACTGTAATGTGCTTTCATCACATCTATCCAATTCCAAGCATTTACAATCATCCTTATTACCAATTCTGCACAAATTGAGCTCTGCTTCCCATTCTCTATCCTTATTCTATCTTTTGGTGACTAGTCTTCTAGCTATTAACTCCATGACATTGCTCATTATGTTTAGTTCATATGAGTGAGATTGTACAATATTTGTCCTTTTTTGTCTTGGCTTCTGTCACTCAACATAATGTCCTCAAGGTTCATCCAAGTTGTCATATGCATCATGACTTCAATTCTTCTTACAGATGAATAATATTCCATCTTATGCATATGCCACATTTTGATTATCCTTTCTTCTGTTGATGGACACCTAGGTTGTTTCCAAATTTTGGCAATTGTGAATAATGGTGCTATGTACATTGGTGTGCAAATGACTGGAGCCCTGCTTTTAGTTTTTTTTTGAGTATATACTTAGGAGTGTGATTTCTGGATCATATGTCATATCTATATTTAACTTCCTGAGAAACTGTCAGTCTTCCACAGTGGCTGCACCATTCTACATCCCCATTATGAATAATCATTTCTATTTCTCCTTATCCTCTCTAACAATTTCAGTTTTCTGCTTTTTTAAAAAATAGTGGCCATTCTAATAGGTGTGAAATGATATCTCATTGTAGTTTTGCTTTGCATTTCCCTGATAGCTAGTGACATTGAACATCTTTTCATGTGTGCTTTTTTTTCCATTTGCATTTCCTTTTGGAAAAATGTCTATTCAAGTCTTTTGACCATTTTTATATTGGATCATTTGTCTTTTTATCATTGAGTTGTAGGCTCTCTGTATATATAATGGATATTAACTCCTTATTGGATATGTGGTTTCCAAATATTTTCTCCCATTGAGTAGGCTGCCTTTTCACCTTCTTGACAAAGTCCTTTTAAGCACAAAAGCATTTAATTTTGGAAGATCTCATTTATCTATTTTTTTCTTTCATTGCTCATGCTTTGGGTGTAAGGTCTAAGAAACCACCTCCTACCTCAAGATCTGAAGATGTTTTCCTACATTTTCTTCTAGGAGTTTATGGTGCTAGGTTTTTTGGTTTTGTTTTTTAATTCTTTGATCCATTTTGAGTTAATTTTTATATAAGATGTGAGATTGGGGTCCTGTTTGATTTTTTTGGATATGGATATACAGTTCTCCCAACACCATTTGTTGAAGAGACTGTTCTGTCCCAGTTAAGTGAGCTCTGTAGCCTTGGCAAAAGTGGCAATGCTCCAAAATGTGTTAATCAATTGCAATGAATGTACCTCACTAATGAAGGATGTTGTTAATGGGGGAAAATGTGGGAGGTGTGGGGAGCGGGGCATATGGGAATCCCCCACATTTTTTATGTGACATTTATATAATCTAACTATTAAAAAAAATTTTTTTTTTAATCAATTTACCATAGAGGTGAGGTTCTATTTCTGAAATCTCAAGTTGATTCCATTGATCTATATGTCCATCTTTATGCCAGTACCATGCTGTTTTGACCACTGGAAAGGCATTACTTACTTGAACCATTTTATCCTTTTGTTTCCTATGTCATATCTTATTATTGTCTGTCTTTTTACCCTTTTAATTACCTTTACTAGCAATCTTCATTTCTACACTCTTCTCCATGCCTTTCTCTTGTCTTTTCCTTTCAGGATGCAGCACTCGCTTTAATATTTCTTGTACGGTCAGCCTCTTGGGATGAAATCTCTCAGTTTCTGTTTATCTGTGAAAACTTTAAACTCACCCTCATTTTTGGAGGCCAGTATTTCTTGAAAAAGAATTCTTGGCTGGCAGTTTTTTTCCTTCTGTATATTTTATATACCATTCTGCTGTCTTCTGGCTTCCATGCTTTCTGAGAGGAAATCCTCACTGAGTCTTATTGAACATCTTTTGGAATAGGTCTGTTCAGATTAATTCTGCTTGGTGTACATTGCCTTCTTAGATGGTAACATTTGTGTCTTTCATAGGAGTTGGGAAATTTGCGGCAATTATTTCCTCAAATATTCTTTCTTTCCCTTTCCCATTCTCTTCTCTTTTTGGGACAACCATACTGCGTATGTTTGTGTGCTTTGTATTGCATTCAATTCCCTGAGACTCTGGTAAATTATTTCCATTTTTCCTCTGTCTGTTCTTCTGTCTTTTCATGTTCAATGCTCTGTCTTCTAAATCACTGATTTTTTTTTAATTTTTAATCTTTTTTATTTATTTATTTATCTATTTTTTATTTTACCGGGAGGTCCCGGGGATCAAACCCAGGTCCCTCCATATGGGAGATGGACGCCCAACCATTTGAGCCACATCTGCCCCCTGATTTGTTTTTCTACCTTTTCAAATCTACTGTTGTATGACTCTAATGTATTTTTAATTTTATCCAATGTGTCTGTCATTACCCTAAAATCTGTTACTTTTCTTTGCAAGCTTTTGAATTCTTCTTTATGCTTTCCCAGTGTCTTATTTATTTATTTAATGATTTTTAAAGTATATCAATCATACATGAATATACATAAACAATAAGTATATATTAAAAGTTGCAAACTTATAAAACAAACATGCTTCTCGTCATATAGGGCTCCCATATATCACCCCACAACCAACACCTTGCATTGTTGTGAAACATTTGTATAAACTATAAAAGTGCATTGTCAAAGTATTATTACAAACTATAGCCCATGTCTTACATTTGGTGTATTTCGCCCCCAACCCACCCAATTATTAACACCCTATATTAGTATTATACATTTGTTATGTTCATGGAAGAACATTTTCATATTTGTTTTGTTAATCACAGTTCATCTTCCCACTGGATTCCCTGTGTTATACAGCCCTGTGTGCACTTAGGGGCTTTCATTTTCATCACAGTGTTGTGTTGTCATCACCTCAGCCAATTTTAGAATGTTTTCATTACTCCAAAAGGAAAAATTCCATATCCCCTCATATTCTCTATTGTTGTCTCTTAGAATTGATATAATATCTTCTTTGTCATTGCTGCAAAAATATTACAACACTGTTAACCATCATCCATAAGTTATATTAGTTGTAATTTTCCCATATATCACCATATTCTTAACACTTTATAAAAGAAGAACATTTTTATATTTATACTATTAACCAAATCTTCATCTACCACCGAAATCACTGTGTTATACAGTCCCTAGATAATTCTCTAGCTCCCTTTCAATTGATATTATGTCCACAGACTATCCCTTTCAGCCAGCCACAATTACATTTGTAAGCCAGCAGTATTAGTTATATTCACTATAATGTGTTGCCATCAGCTCTATTCATTTCCACACTTTTATAGTAAACCTTATTAAAAATTCTATGTACATTAAGCATCAGCTCCCATTCTCAACCCACATTCTATTTCCTAGTAACCTATACTCTAGAGCGTACCTCTGTGAGGTTACTCTTCGTATTTAGTTCATATTAGTGAGACCATACAATATTTGTCCTTTCTTGTCTGGCTTGTTTCACTCACCATAATGTCCTCAAGTTTCATTCATATTGTCAAATGCACCCCGATTTCATTTCTTCTTACAGCTGAATAGTATTCCATTGTATCTTTATACCACATTTTGTTTATACATTCATCAGCTGATGGACACTTGGGCTGGTTCCATCTTTTAACAATTGTAAATAATGCTGCTATGAATATCGGTGTGAAAATATCAGGTCATGTCATTGCTTTCAGTTCTTCTGAATATATTCCTAGTAATGGGATTGTTGGCTCATACAGCAATTCTCTACTCAGCTTTTTGAGGTACCAAAATCTTTCATCCACATAAGGGTGCTTGTATTAGTCAGCCGAAGGGGTACTGATGCAAAATACCAGGAATTGGTTGGTCTTTATAAAGGGTATTTATTTGAGGGAGAAGCTTACAGTTATCAGGCCATAAAGCATAAGTTACTTCACTCATCAAAGTCTATGGCCACGTGTTGGAGCAAGATGGCTGCCAACGTCTGCCAGGGCTCAGGATTCCTGGGTTCCTCTCTTCCTGGGGCTTGTCCCTCTCTGGACTCAGGCTTTGCTGTAAACTATCAGGTGAACAGCTCGTCTCTTTTCCTGGGGCCTTCTCACCTTCCTCACAAACAAGCTCCTCTGTGTGCTTGCTTCCCTGGGCTCCAGAATTAAAACTCAGCTTCAGAACTCCAACTCAAAAACTCCAACTCTGTCCTTTGCCATGTCTTTTATCTTTGATTCCCTACCCACCAAGGGGAGGGGCTTAACACCCTACTGATGTGGCCCCATCAAAGCCTTAATCATAATTTAATCATGCCCAGAGGAACAGACCAGTTTACAAGCATAATTTGTATCTATTTTTGGAATTCATAGCTATATCAAACTGCCACAGTGCTGTATTTTGTCCAGTGCCTTTTCTGCATCAATTGAGAGGATCATGCAATCTTTCTTCTTCAATTCATCAATGTGGTTTATTATGTTGATTGATTTTCTTGTGTTGAACCACCCTTGCATACCTGGGATAAAACCCACTTGATTGTGGTGTATTATTCTTTTAATATGCTTTTGGTTTCTGTTTCCAAGTATTTTCTTGAAGATTTTTACATCTATATTCATTAGAGATATTGGTCCATAATTTTCTTTTTTTGTAGCATCTTTATCTAGTTTTGGTATTAGGGTGATTTTGGCTTTATAGAATGAGTTTGGTAGCATTCTTTCCTGTTCAATTTTTTGGAAGAGCTTGAACAAGGTTGGTATTAGATCATCTTTGAACAAATTGGTAAAATTCACCTGTGAAGCCATCTGGTCCCGGGCTTTTCATCTTTGGGAGGTTTTTGATGGCTGTTTCAATCTCTTCACTTCTGATTGGTTTGCTGAGGTCTTCTGTTTTTTCTAGGGTCAGTGTAGTTGGTTTGTGTGTTTCTAGGAGTCTGTCCATCTCCTCTACATTGTCTAGTTTTTTGGCATACAATTGTTCATAGTATCCTTTTATGATCTCTTTTATTTCTTTGGGGTTAGTGGTAATGTCCCCACTCTCATTTCTGATTTTATTTATTTGTGTCTTCTCTCTTTCTCCTTTGTCATTCTATTTAAGGATTTGTCTATTTTATTGATCTTCTCAAAGAACCAACTTTTGGTTTTTGTTGAGTCTCTGTTGTTTTTCTGCTCTCAATTTCATTTATTTTTGCTCTGATCTTTATTTCTTTCTTTTAGCCTGGTTTGGGATTAGTTTGCTGTTTTTTTTCCTAGTTCCTCCAGGTGTGCAGTTAGATCTTCAATTTTAGCTCTTTCTTCTTTTTTAATGTAAGCATCGAGGGCTATAAATTTCACTCTCAGCACTGCTTTCACTGCATCACATTGGTTCTGATATGTTGTATTCTTATTTTCATTTATCTTGAGATATTTATTGATTTCTCTTGCAATTTCTTCTTTGACCCACTGATTATTTAATGGTATGTTGTTTAATCCCCATGTATTTGTGAATTTTCCCTTTTTCTGCCTTTTGTTATTTTTCAGCTTTATTCTGTTATCAGAGACCCGTGAGCACTTGAGACGAATGTATATCCTGCTGTTTTGGGGTACAGTGTTCTGTGTATGTCTATTAGGCTTAGTTTGTTTATAATATTATTCAAGCTTTCTGTGTCTTTATTGTTTCTCTGCATTGGATCTATCCAATGATGAGAGTGGTGGGTTGAAGTCTCCAACTTCTCTTGTTTTGGCATTTGAGATTATTTTATGTATCCCAAAAGGAGAAGATTATTTTGTAAACTAATCTATTCTTCTGGGTGTGATATCCTTTGATTGCATTTAATTCAATTGTGGGGCCTTTGAATGAATTACTTGATAGGATTGCTGTGGGGCTTTTGATTTGACTATGTCAGTGAGGCATGGTTCAGGGTGAGTCCCCACCCCCTTGCTGGGTCTGATATAAATGGACTCATACAGACAGATGACAGAGATAAAAAGGGAGTTGCCATGTGACCTGCAGTTACCTGGAGAGGTTGAGGAAACACTGCCCCCTCCTCTCCTATTGGGGGCAGAGATGTATTCACAGGTTTGCTCACCAATCTAGTCTGGGTGGGCCAAAAGTAACTGCAGTTGCCCAGAGAGTCTGAGGGCATATGGTCGGTCCTTCCTCCTGCCCTGCCAGGGGTGGAGTTGGAGCCAGAGATATGTCCAACATTCTGGTTCCTGTGGGCTGAAAGCATTGGCAGTTGCCCAGATGGGCTGAGGAAACACCAAACCCCTCCTTTCCTAAGGAGTGGGGCATGGAGTCACAGATGTGTCCAACAATCCAGTTTATGTGGGCTGAAAGCTCCTGTAGTTGCCAGGAAAGGCTGGTGCAGGTCCCTGCAGTTTCCTCCCTGCTGGGGGTGGGACTGGAGCATGTGCTAGGGCTGCAATTTGACCTGGGTGGAAAGAAGCCGGTCCCTACCTTCACTGTGATTTTCAATCAGCCCTTCTTCCCCTCATGCTTGGTGTGGAGTTAAAATAGAGGCTACCAGCCTCTTTCCAACTTGGACAGGTTCAAACTTTAGCTGTTTTTAGGATTGGACTTTAGCCAGCTGAATTTATTAATCAGTAGCTGAAATCGGTGTCTGACCATCTCTTCCTCCCCTGTTTTTGGGAAATAGAGCTTCCAACTCCAGCCAGGGAATAGCTCCCAAAGTGGCTTGTGCCACCAGTGGGGGACGGGCTCCTGCCTCCGTGGAGTGTTCTACTCATGAATCTTCACCGCAAATGGGCAGTCTGTTCCTTCTGTTCTTCTAAGGATGTTGCAGGATGCTCTTCTGATCCCCTGGGCCCTCAGACAGGTGATTTAGATAGCTCTGGCTGATTACGAACTGCACTGTAGAATGAGTTGACTCTTAGAGCTCCTTACTGCCCCTCCCAAAGCTGTGTTTTCTTGATCCAGCCCTTGCCCAGTTTTGAGAAAGATTACCGTCTTTAAGATTCCTCTTCTGTTAGGTGCACATATATTTATAATTGTTACATCTTCCTGGTGAATTGACTCCTTTATGAGTATATAATGACCTTCTTTCCTTTGTAACCTCTTTTTTTTTGTTGTTTAGGAATTACCAGGGATTGAACCTGGGACTTTGTATGTGTGAAGCAGGTGCTCAAACCACTGAGCGACACCCACTCCCCTTGTAACCATTTTGGCTTAAAGTGTATTTCAGCTGATATTAGTACAGGTCTCTTTTTTTATTACTGTTTGCATGACATTTTTTCTCTATCCTTTCACTTTCAAACTTTCTTACCTGTTTTTCCATAGTTGTCCCATTACTGGCTACTTTGCATTTATTCATAATTTGTAGTGTACCATTTTGAATCCCTTTTCATTTCCTTTTGTGCATATTATTCAGATACTTTCTTTATGGCTTCATAGGGTTTAAATATTACATCTTAATTTTATAGCTATATCATTTGTTTTGATACCAGCTGACTTCAATTGCATAAACAAACTATGTCCTTATCTCCTCTATCCCCACACTTTTTTGTCATTCTTGTATTAAATTGTATCTTTATACATATGTGTCCCAAACCCTATATTATCATTACTTTTTATGCAGTTGCATTTTAGATCCTTTAAGGAACAATGAGTGGAGTTATAAACCAAAAATAAAATATTACTGGCATTTATAATTCCCCATTTTTTATTTGCTGGAGATCTTTATATTTTATGCTACTTTGATCTGCTCTCTAGTTTTCTTGCCTTTCAATCTGAGGTATTACCTGTGGCATTGTTCCTTGGTTAGGTCTAGTGGTGGCAAACTCCCTCAATGTTTTTTTAATCTGGGGGTGTCCACATCTTTCCCACATTTTTGAAGGCAATTTCTCATATAAAATTCATAGTTAGCAATTGTTTTCTTTCAGCACTTTAAAATATTCTGCCCCACTTTCTTCTTGCCACTATGGCTTATGATGAGAAATTGGTACTTAATCTTAATGTGATTTCCTTTTATGGACACCTTGCTTCTCTCTTGCAGTGGTCAGGATTCTCCTTTTGTCTTTGTATTCAAAAATTTGATTATAATATGTCTGGGTATGGGTCTTTTCTTGTTTATCCTGTTGGGGTTCATTGGGCTTATTGTATTTATATATTCATGTCTTTTGGTAAATTTGGGAATATATCCATCATTATTTCTTTGAATAGTTCTTCTCCTTTCTCTGTTTCCTCTCCTCCTGGGACTCACATAATGTGTACATTGATATGCTTGATGATGTCCTACAGATCTTGTAGGCTTTCACTTTTCTTTATTTTTCTTCTTTCTCCTCCTCACACTGAATAATTCCAATGGTCTTGGTCTTATCTTTGAGGTCATTGATTCTTTCTTCTGCCAGCTCCAAATCTGCTGTTGAAACCCTCTGGGTAATTTTTTTAAACAAATTAATTTTATTGATACATATTAATAAAGATACACTTTATCCAAAGTGTACAATCAGTGATATTTGGTATAATCACATGATTGTGCATTCATCACTTCCATCATTATTAAAGCATTTTCATTATTTCAATAATAATAATTAAATACAGACAAACAAGAAAATTCCTCACCTCTCAGTCTCTGTTTCTCCTGCTGTACATAGCTGCTATTTCTGGCTATTCTTGCACAGTTATTAGTTTGTTTATTAAGCAGTTTTACTGAGATATAGTCACATACCATATGATCTATCCAAAGTGTGTAATCAGTTGCTTTTAGTATAATCACAATGTTGTACATTCATCATCTCAAAAATTTTGGAACAATTTCATTACTCCAAAAAGAAAGACTCTAACCCCATAGCATTCCTTCCTCAGCCCTACATAACCACTAATCTAATTTCATCTTTATAAATTGATTTCTATTTACATTTTATGTAAATGGAATCATACAATGTGTACTATTCTGTGTCTGGTCTCCTTCACTTAGTATAATGTTTTTTTTCCCTGATATTAACATTTTGTAGTATTAACCTACATTTGTTCAGCTTCAAAGAAAATCAGTCTTATAAATGCAATTTTACCCATATTCATATTTCACATAATATTTTCATATTTCACATAATATGTTTAGTTCATAATAGGACAATCATACAGTATTTGTCTCTTTGTGTCTGGCTTGCTTCACTCAACATAATGTCCTGCAGGTTCATCCATGTTGTCATATGTTTCACATCTTCATTTCTTCCTACCACTGCATAATATCATGTGTATATTCCACAATTTGCTTATCTATTCATCAGTTGATGGACACCTGGGTTGTTTCCAACTTTTGGCTATCGGGAATAACATTGCTATGAACATCGGTGTGTAGATGTCTATTTGTGTCATTGCTCTCAGTACTTCTGGGTATATACCTCTAGGTAATTTTTTTTTTAAAGATTTATTTATTTCTTTATTTCTCCGCCCCCCTTGCCCCCACACACACCCATTGTTTTGCGCTTGCTGTCTGCTGTCTGTGTGTTCTTCTGTGTCTGCTTGTTTTCTCTTTAGGCAGCACCAGGAGCTGATCCTGGGACCTTCCAGAATGGGAGAGAGGCGCTCAATCTCTTGTGCCACCTCAGCTCCCTGGTCTGCTGTGTCTCTTATTGTTTCTCCTCTGTGTCTCATTTTTGTTGTTGTTGCATCATCTTGCTGCACCAGCTCTCCACGCAGGCCAGCACTCTGTGCAGGTTAGCACGCCTGCACAGGCCAGCACTCTGCGTGGGCCAGCTCACTGCACGGGCCAGCACTCCACGCAGGCCAGCACTCTGCGTGGGCCAGCTCTCCACTTGGGCCAGTTCGCCATGCAGGCCAGCTTGTCTTTCACCAGGAGGCCCAAGAATTGAACCATGGACCTCCTATATCATAGACAGGAGCCCAATTGCTTGAGCCACATCCGTTTCCCCTCTAGGTAATTTTTAACTTCAGTTATTGTAGACTTCAAATCCAGTATTTCTATTTGGTTCTTTTAAACAATTACACTCTTTATTCAGATTCTCATTTGTTCATATATCATTGTCTTGATATCCTTTAGTTCTTTCTCCATATTTTATTTTATTTTTGAATATATTATTGAAGATCGTTGTTTTAATGTCTTTATGCTATGTCCAAAGTCTGCTGTTCTTTGTTGATCATTGTTTCTGACATTTTTTCTTGTTCCTTGATGGATCATCATTTCCTTTGTCTTTAATTTCATTGTAATCTTATTGCACAGTGTACATTTTAATATTTTACTATGTTAACTTTGCAATTATTTTCTGATCAGTCTGTTCCTTATGTTTGTATCTAACATTTATGTTGCTTTTTCCTTGGTTTGGCTTTTGCTCAGTTAATGCAACCCTTTAACTGTTTTCCATAGCTCTGAGGTATATGGCTTTGCCAGTTTTTGCTAGTTTTTAAAAAGATTCCTTGAGGTAATGGAACCCTGAAGCATCTCATTCTACCCTTTTGGTGGACTAGATGTCTTATTCCTGGAAGATCTCATTTATTTTCTTCTGTACCATCACCTGTCCTCTCTACTCCTCCTACCTCCTATTGGAGATATGGAACTGGAAACTCTGAATCATACTGCTAGCCTAAGCAGGACTTTCTCTCTGCCTTACCTTATAGTGGGGCAGCCTATGAAAGTACTGTGTGGACCTCAGGTAGGAGAGGAAGCTCTGCTTTCTCCATGGTTTGGGCTTTTATTGATATTGACCAAGCAGCTTAGCCCCACATTTTATGAATCTTCTTTTAAAAATACTGATAACTGATAATAATAATAACTACAGTTTATTTTTTGTGCATGATTTTGCAAAGTGCTTTAACATACATTATTTGAATTGTTCTTCACAATATTTCTATATGGTAGGTGATATTTTCTCAGTTCTCCAAATGAGAAAGCTGATAATTGGAGATATTGTATCAGTTATATAAGTCAATTTATATAACTTGACTTAGACCACACTTCTGTTTAGTGACAATGGTGATTTCTACTCATGACTGTTTCCAAAGCCAGTGTGCTTAAGCACTGCTCTAAACTATCTTATCCGGAAAAGGTAGGAACCTCTGCAAACATCATCATAATTATTAATTTGGAGATTAAGGAATGTTCAGGATCTATCTTTTCAGTGTAAGGTTTATTGCATCAAGAAGTGTTTACTTCATCTGTGGATTATTTCCTTCCCCCAGATTCCTATTATTTCTGCCCCCAAATCCTTATATCCTTAAACATTATCATGACTGTCCCTACTTTTACCTTCAGGGTATTTTATCTGATACTCTGGATATTCTTGCCTTTCTTATGATAGATTCTATGCTTAGAATCCTTTCATTATGACATCTTAAATAATCTTCTCTTTCTTAAAGAGTTTTTCAATGCAACTTCTTACTTCCTTCAAGAGAATTTTCTTGAAAAAAAAAATAGGTGGTTTCTTCTGCCTCACAATTTTCTAAAAACATAATTTAATTTTGCACCTGTTTCTGTAATGATTTTTATAAACATTAAACAGAAATGTAGATGTTTTAATATTTTATGGTTTTTTAATATTTGTAGTCTTATTCCATTTTTTATGTAATTTTTGTCTGTATCTTATTTTGGATATTGACCAGTCTTTGCACATTACTTTTTATAATGTCTTTTGTATATGTATACTTGATAATTATTTTAGTGGTTTTAGTGATGTTAATTATATAAAGCTAGATAATATACATAATCCATGGTTAAGACTAAATGCATTTTTCAGAAAGTACAACTTCAGTGATACAGTGATAAATCCCCAAATTCTTAAAGTATGTGTATCTGTATGTGTAGCATAGACTTTATTGTGACATATGGTTTATGGTTAGTAGTGATAAATGCTTATCTACCTTTTGAAGAATCCTGGGTGCTTCTAATTTGGAGCCTGAAGGCAGGTATACTAAATGAGGGGGAGTACATCCTAGGTTTCCAGTACCTTCAAGCCCAGCCTGGGGACCCTACTTTCCTAGCTGTGGCACTTTGTGCTTCAAGGACAAGTTCCCTGCAGAAATACCTGGTGTGGGTAAGTTTAAGGTTCTTAGAGATTTTAAATATATTTTTAAAAAATTTTTTTTGTTTTGCCTTTTTTCCTATTGGAATCTGTTTGGCAATTCAATGAAGGGAAATATTTCTACTCTGGCAGTTTAAGTAGCTTAGAAAAATATTCTCACCTAAGTTTTAATACTTAATGTTATTAATATATCTATTATAGAATTATCAAAGTATATCTTTTCAAATTTCAGATTTCCTCAGGTTGCTGGAATAGAATTTGGATTTGATCCAGATGCAGAACCAGGACACCGGATCACACGAGATACTGTGAAAGTTCAAGGATAATACTTACGGGAAAAAAAAGTTTATCTTCTTGCTATTAAGGAGTACATTGCAAATGTGAGATTAATTTCTTTTTTTTTTATTTTTTATGCACAAATAACAAAAGTTATAAATTCCTGTGTCCAGAAAATATAAATAACTCTCCAAACTGAAAAAGAAAACAACCAATTTCAAAAATGTGTCAAAATCTTTGAGCTAAAGACTCACCAACTAAGATTACAAAAGGATTTCAAGTACTTGGCCAAATGTACCAAAAGTGTATAAATGTGAGAATCTCTTGAACTAACAATTTTCATAATTATATTATTCAAAAATGTGCAAAGCTTGGTGAGAAATGATTGATCATCTAACTTGTTTGCTATCACACAATGCTTGCAAAAATGGCTAAATATGTGTT
>JAQZBX010070102.1:0-15468 GCA_029593785.1 Cabassous unicinctus
TGGAATAGAAACAGACTAACATCTGTGCATAATAGAAAAGGAGGCAGTGCAGGGTGTTTAGGTGATGACTGGGAGATGGCACTGAATGTGTATCTGTGACTACTCCAGCAATAGACTCTTCTTTGAAGGACTGATTACTTAAACATTTTTTGTAGTAATAATTCAGACAATGTTGTGGCAGGGCAGAGCAGGGCAAGGGAACCCCAATTACCACCCAGAGTAGATGAAGCTTCAGGACATCTGTTAAACTCTGCTCTGAGGACAGAGTGATGGAAATACTTTTAGACGATCAAGGAACTCTTGGGGTCACCTTTAAATCCAAATGATACATTCTACTGCTTCATTACCAACATAAAATTGATTCAATTGTCCATCAACCTGTAAAATTTTGGGTTTAATAACTAGTTTTTAAAGCTATCAAAGAAAGCATTTCAATGTCTTCATCAAAAAGTGGTGTTGTCGTTATTTTATTCTGTTTTTTTTTTTTTCTGGTAGCACATACTAAGACATCCTTTAGAGAATATATACTGTCCCCCAGTTGCTGCAACCTGACAAATAACTGTCTTGCCTGAGGTTTTTCTCATCCTAATGAAAGCATAAAGGACATTAAAATAACTACTCTTTCTTTACTGTGGGGTAACATCTATCCTATAATAAACATGCATTATTGGGATTCCCAGCATTCCTTTCTATGGTGTACTGCCCCACCATTATTCAATATGATTCCAGTGGATCTGTCCATAACATACCACTTTTCCTCAATGGTAGTTTATCGAACCCATGACATTGTCCCGGCCATTTCTGGTACCCATTTCTCTACTCAAAGTGACTAGTCTAAAGGATGGCATGTGTTCCAAAGGGTGCTACACAGAGTCTGTGCATGAGATTCTATATATAGCTGTGGGAGGACAAAGGCTATCACTTTTCATCTAAACTTATAAGCCTCAAATTTTACATAAATCAGAATCATCCAGTGGCCATCATTTCCACCACACACAGATAGTCTGAGAATAAGAGACAGAGAGAAATTTGGAGTTGAGAAATGAAGCCAGATACAGCTTTGTCCACAGCTTTGAATACCTGAATCTGAATCCATCTGTACATGAGCCAGTTCTTCCTTTGAACTTCTCCATTGTTCTATTAGCTATATATTGCTCTGTAACAAACTTTCCCAAATTATTGTAGCTTGAAACAACAGACATTTATTATTTACACATTTCTGAGAGACAGTAATCCAGGAATGACTTAGCTGGGTGATTTCAGCTCAGGATCCCTCACAAGGTTGCAGAAAAAAGGCCGGTTAGGGAGACTGGCCTATGAAGGCTTGACTAAAGGATCTGCTTTCAAGATGATGCACTCATTTGGTTATTGGCTAGGGGCCTCAGTTCCTCACTGACTGTTGGTAAGAGGCTTCAGTTCCTTACCTCATAAACATCTTTATAGAGCTGGTTGAGTGTACTCATGGCAAATAGCTTCCACTAGAGTGAGCAATTCAAGAGAGACAGAGGAAGACAGAAACCATGATGCTTGTTTTAAACCTAGCCACAGAAGTCACATGCAATCACTTCTATTGGTTACACAGCCCTCATAAAAACTGACAGGGAACTACAAAAGGCTTCAATACCAGGCAGCAGGAATCACTGGGAAATATCTTGGGGCCTTACTATAACAGCTATATAAGTGCAAAATGCATATATATAAATGCATTACCTTCCCCCCATCCTGAGACATGACTCCCTGGGATGAGCCTCCCTAGCACCAAGGGATTACTACCAAGCACCAACTAGCAAAGCAACTGGAAAAAGACCCTTACCAAAAGGGGGAAAGGGTAAAGAAAAATGAGTTTATATGGCTTAGAGACTTCAAAGTGAGTCAGGAGTTCATTTCAGAGGTTACACTTATGCACATCTCAGCAGGATCTCATTGACTACCACAGTAAATATTGCCTCAAATATGGGAGCTCCTGAGGGTTCTGGAGACATCCAGACTCTTTAGGCAGGGCAGACAGCTCAGGAGTTTGGTGCCCTGAGGTGGGCCCTACTTGGGAGCTTATGCTCCCCAGTGTGACAGAGTTGGACTCAGTTGTGGTTTCCCTACACATGGTTCTTTGACCCCTCTATTGGAACTTAGAGTTAGTACTAGAGTGGATAGGTATATGACCAAGAGACTTAAATCTTCGGGCTATCTGTGTGCCATCTGGGCCCTGAATCTCAACAGAGTTGCAACACCTACTCTCCAATTCATTGGACTCACCCAGGACAACTAACAAGGAAATGATGATAGACAGTGACGACCCCAAGGAATAGAGAGAGTCTGTACCTGCAAGCAAGATAGTCCCATCCATCTGCCCCATAGGATCACAGCCCCCTCTTAATTAGAAGCAGAGTGGACATCACCATCCCAGAATCCTCAGGATTGGGGAATGAACAATAGACTAGAATAGTACTGATATTCTGCTATAGACTTATTGTGATTCTAGCAATGGAAGAACTTTTATCATTGATGTGGAGGCAGTGGCCACTGAAGGTTCTGGAGGTTTTAATATAAAAAATTATATTTAAAAAAATGTTATTCTCATTTTTAAAAGAATAACAATATTGTTCATTGTTTAATCTTCACATTGGCAGACAGTATGATCCAGATATTCTTTTAGATGGAAGTGAAGCTTAGAAAGTCTATGAAATGTCAGCTGTCACATATAATAACACTATTAATGTATTTAAAGTTTCATTCTAGGGTACTTTCTATGGCCTCTATTTTAAAGATGTTTAAAAATATAAAGGTTTTTGTTGATGGTGGTGGTCATATATTAATTTGCTTACTATATGTATTAGGCAGCACTCCTTTTTAGCTGCCAGAGACAGAAAACCAAAGAGAAATGTCTATGCATTTATTTTTTGTACTTACTTTGTATATATACTTTTTGATATATTTAAAAGATACTTAGCTTACATAAATGTTACATAAAAAAATATAGGAGTTTCCCATATGCCCGCTCCCTATCCCTCCCACATTTTCCCACATTAACAACATCCTTCATTAGTGTGGTATATTTGTTACAATTGATGAAGACATTTTGGATCATTGCCACTAAGCATGGATTATGGTTTACATTGTAGTTTACACTCTCTCCCATTCAATTCTGTAGGTTATGACAGGATATATACTGGCTTGTATCTGTCATTTCAATGTCATTCAGGACAATTCCAAGTCCTGAAAATGCCCCCATATTACACCTCTTTTTCCTTCTCCCTGCCTTCAGCACCTCCAGTGGCCACTGTCTCGACATCAATGATAAAAGTTCTTCCATTGCTAGAATCACAATAAGTCTATAATAGAATACCAGTAAGTCTATTCTAGTCCATTGCTCATTCCCCAATCCTGAGGATTCTGGGATGGTGATGCCCACTCCACCTCTAATTGAGAGGGGGCTGTGATCCCATGCTTTGCTAGTTGGTGCTTGATAGTAATCCCTTGGTGCCTGCGAGGCTCATATGTGGGAGTCATGTCCCATGCTGGGGAGAAGGTATTGCATTTATATGCTATGTTCAGCTTAGAGAGAGGTCACATTTGAAACAAGGAGGCTCTCGAGGTAAGTCTTAGGCACCTTGTCATAGTGTGTTGTATTAGTGGTGGAGATTCACATAGTGAGTAGGAAGGTATTGGGCTCCCATCCTGGGAAGTCCTGCTATGACCTCAAATAGAGGGGCAGATTTCTCTTGAGAGCCTATGAAGTGCCTAATAGGGGAGCACAGGCCAGTATGTCAAGCCCTCAATGTTGTTGCAAGTAACTGTGAATCTTGTTCTTCAAGGAGTGAAGTTTGGTTGTTGCCATGTGTCCCAAAGGGAGGGAGAGAGAGAAATAGAATAGATGGAACATGGGGCATTTTGATGGTGATGGAATTGTTCTACATGATCTTGCAAAGATGGATACAGGTCATGTTAAATTTTATCAAAATTTATAAAAGTGTGTGGCCCAAAATGTAAACCAAAATGTAAATCGTTGACCTTGATTAGTAGCTATGTCTCAATATTTGTACATCAGTTGTAACAAATGTACCATGCACATGAAAATTGTTATTAAAAGGGGAAAGGGGGAAAGGAAGAGGATTTTTGCTATATGAGAATCCCCTATATTCTGTACGTGACTTTTCTGTAATCTAAAGCTTCTTTGAAGATAAAATGAAAAAAATAAGACCCCGGTGGAATAAACGGAAGAAAATGTCACTGTACATACAAAACAATATATCTTACAGTGATGAAAGACATAATGTCAAAAGATTTTTTTAATTTTATAATTTTTATTAATTTTTTATTCCAAACTTTAGAAAATTTTTTTCTACTTTGTTATTTTTAAAACTATCATTATTATTTCATTTTCTTATTAATGGTATTTGGTTATTTTGTTGGCTTCATTTTTTAAGATGTTTTGGATCACAGAAGGGTTACAACTGTGACAAGGGAAGATCATTGGTGCAGGCTGATAGTAATGGGGGATGAATGGGAGGAGGTTCAACTGGGGCATACCTATAAGGCATATAAATGTGTTCAAGTGTTCATAGGGCATTGTCATGGTGGGTGGAGAATCACACAATAACTGAAAGAATATCAAATTCCCATCCTGGGTTGCTCTGCCACATTCTTTAATGGGATAGCAATAACCGTCCCCACCTCCCCACCTCCACGCCGTTACAGGGGCAGTGACTAGTGAAGGAGGATGGACCATTGATATTGATGACTGTACTTATGAACCTTTACATTTGAAATTGAAACTTAGCCTAGTATTATAGAGAATAACATTAAAAGTCCACATTCATATACATTTTTCTATTCAATGATTGTAATAATTTTGTGAAGTAAGTATATAAGGTCCAGAAGGGCTTCCAGCATTATTCAAATGAGGAGATGGGGCGGGGAATGGTCAATATAGCCCAGCAGGTAAAGAGGCACAGCTGTAGGGCCAGGGCATTTCCACAGCCACATAGCTGCCATATTGTCCCTCGGTTCCCTTGCTCCAGTCTGCCAGTCCAGCCACAGACCTTTTCACCCACAAATTACCCTTTCCTGTTTCAACATTAGCTCCTTCCTGTGAAAGTGACCAAGCCCCATTGTCTATTACCATATAAGCTTAACAAACTAACATGGATTGTACTCCAGTCTGAATATTCATAAATTTCAAGAACTTCCTTTATGGGAAATAAATAACATTACTTACATTTCCAAGTCTACACTTTCCCATTATCACATTTTAAGCTATTTACCAAAAAAGGGGAGTTTGCCAGTAGGTCACAGAAACAAGGACAGGGAGAAGTCTTGTTTTCATTATAACACGTTAAAATTTAACACAGTTAATGCTGTAATAGGAAGAAATTAGGAGTGAGTGGAAATAGAAGGCTGGCGTTTCCCCTGAATGTAGGCTCATTCCCCTACAATAAGATGTGACTATCTGCAAAAGTGAAGCTTATGAGATAGAAGACAGTGCTACAAATTCATAGAGCAGGGTTTAACAGTCTTTCATTCCTTAACACAAACTTATGCTTGTGCTTTTATACATAAACAGTAAGTAAGTGTTATTTAAAATTACACAACGTGAAAAGAAAGGCATTTTCATTTTTAAGCTTTGTTGCATTCATTCTGACATATATAATGCTCTAAATCAACCAATGAGAAAAATCATAAATTCCTAATAAGGTCTTAAGATATGAACAAAGTTCTCTCTCCTGTGAAGTTATTTACTCTGAATTTTGGTTAAAATCTCAGCCCTTTTCTAAACTTCATATAAACTTCTTTCACTTTCTCCCCAAGACACTAATACATTTTCATAATCCAAAATAAGCTCTTACACATTTTATGAAGTATTATTATCCCAGGGGAAGTAACTCCCTTCTCAGAAAATCATTGAAAATAGAGAAGGAAAAGACTGCTGATTGTCCCTGTCTCTTGGTGGCAATAGCAATTTTTAACCATTAAATAAAAATGATACAAAGAAAAAAATTCAGGTACACCCAACCAGGCAAATCCACCCACAGGAAATTATATAGTAAATTATATGGTGACATCTAAGCTTTGTGTGTTTATATATAGAAGGGCATCAGACTAAGTGAATTGAAATGGCTTATCATACAGGCATTTTATTTATTTAAAAACCCCTATGTGGTGAAGTTGTAAAGCAGAACATTTTGATAAAGATAAAATTTTAGCTATTTTAAAAGTCATTATTATCAACAGATTGCCTAAACTTTTTCCTGACTAGTATCCTATTCTTTAGCCTCAATCTTCTCAAATATCATTGCTCTCAGCAATATATGTTCAGGTAAAGTGTAGGCCTGGGATGGAGGGACACTTGGGACAGAAAAGAATCAGGGAAGGTGTGATTTAGAGAAGGCAATCAAATGGAATTTTTTAAATTCTCAAAGTGTAATGACTTAGTATATGTCAATATAAAATAAATGTAACGGAAAAAAAAATGCCCTAAGTATGAAAGTGGACACATCAAAATTACCTTGTCAAAATGCCATGCATCAATCAACTGTTGAATAAATAAATAAATGGCTGAAAATAAAACCATACAATGGAATCTGATAGAACAGGGAAAAATAAATGAATTGTGACTAAATACAATAACGCTGATAGAGCTTAAGAAAATAAGGAGTGGCAAAAAATTATAGAAGAATGTGTACAGTATAATTCAATCATACACACTTCAAAAACTTGTTAATCTATTCTAAACAATATATCACTCAGGATACAAAAATATAATTAAGCTTTTTAGGAAAAGGATATTAAATCCAAAGTTCAAGTTAAGGGTTACATCTGAGAGTGAAAGACATGGTCAAGGACTCAAAAAGTAACCAAGTAACCTCCAGGGAATGGAAGTGTTTTTCTTCGTCAGTTGGGTGGTGGGTACCCAAGTGTTCATTGTGCACAGTTTCTGTTTGATTGTTTTAATTCTTGCATGTGTTTTATGAATATACTTTGTCATTTTTTTATTTTTTTAGAAGGTACTAGGGATTGAGCCTGGGACTTTGTACATGGGAAGCAGGCACTCAAACTACTGAGTTACACTCGCTTCCTACGAATATACTTTGAATTCAATCTACATTTAATTTTAAAAAGAAACAATTTTAGAAGTTTTATGTGCCTTGAAATTACTTAGGACTTGTATAAACACTGATCTTCTAAAAAGATAGGTTCTGAAACTGAAAACAAAAATTGAAGAGACAGGGTTTGGGTCTCGCACTCTTGGATCTGGATTTTGAGGAGGAATGTCTAAGATATGTGTCTGAAAGTTATTTGTTGAAATGGTGCAATAACACAGAGGGAAACGAGAAATGGAAATGGTCAGGAACTTTCAGAGAAAAACCCAAGCCCCACGTTAGACTGTTCTTCTTAGTAATTTGTGTCTAATAGAGACTAGATTATTATTTTTGAAATGTGCATATTCTAGAAATTCATATTTTTCAGCATAATGCATTTAGATAGGTCCTTACATTGACCTTACTTTGACCTGCATAAAGTCAAGGCTGTATTAGAAAAACTCTAGTCTCATGCAATAATCACAAAAATATCAGAAATAACTTTTGTATAATGAATATTCCAACCTAGGACTTAGAATTAACAGGTGATGATACATGTGTTCCTATTTCAGAAGTCAATCTCTAGATTAAGTTATTTTTTCATTTTTGCTGACCATTCTGAGTTGTTTCTGATGGAAGATGATTTAAAAATTGATGTCTAATTTTCAGGTTACTCCCCCTGAAACTGCTATCAAATCTCCCTCCAATATTCAACAATAGCCTAGAAGAATTTAATCTTTTAAATATTGGAAAGTGAAAAATACCCCAGTAGCAAAGTTCACATAGAATTTTCTACCATATAATGTCTACCCTGGTTTAGAATTTTTGTGAATTCCCAGAGAAATTTCAATAAAATAAAAAGAGAAGATGAATTCCAATTTTATGTTGATTAATTTATTGCATATTGTTGTAGTTGATTGGATGCAATAAATGTGAGAAAAGATAGTATCAATTTCTGAGTGATTGAAGAGAAATTTCTAGAGTTAAAAAAATGGTTTTGCTTTTTTAAGAACAATAAAGATGGAAAAGCAAAGAGAAAGATTACAGAATTTTTAGAGAGGGTATATTAGTCAGCCAAAGGGGTGCTGATGCAAAATATTAAAAATTGGTTTGCTTTTATAAAGGGTATTTATTTGGGGTAGAAGCCCACAGTTACCAGGCCATAAAGTATAAGTTACTTCCCTCACCAAAGTCTATTGCCACGTGTTGGAGCAAGATGGCTGCCGAGGTCTGCAAGGGTTCAGGCTTCCTGTCTTCTTCTCTTCCCCGGGTTTGCCTCTCTCCAGGCTTAAGCTTGCTTCTCTCCACATGGCCAGCTGTAGACTATCAGGCAAATGGTTTGCCTCTTCCTGGGGCCATCTCTCCTTCCTCACAACCAAGCTCCTCTGTGTGCTTGCTTCCCTGGGCTCCAGCATTAAAACTCCAACATCAAAACTCCAACTAACTCCTCTGCTCTGCTGTGTATTTTAATGTCCTCAACACTCAACATACAACTGACATGGCCCAATCAAAGCTCTAATCATAACTTAATCATGCCCAGAGGAACAGGCCAGTTTATAAGCATAATCCAATATCAATTTTTGGAATTCATAACTATATCAAACTGCGATAGAGGTGATGGGTCAAATTAAAATGTCCAAAATGTTGTTGCAAGGTATACAATGTTCTGATTAAAATGAATGAGTAGGGGAGATCATAACAATGGAAGAGTCTAGCTATAATATATACTATACATGCTCTTTATAGTCTAACATGTGAGAAACACTCCCACTTATTGCACCAGTTAACCAAAAAGTCTTTTCCTTTATAGAGCCAACATAATTAAGCCAAACACAACTGACTTTTTTTCGCTTATTTATATGTCCACCTGGACACCAATCCCTGCTGCTAGTCTATAGGTCTTCCAAGGATTCTTTTAAATCAGGGCCAAATCCTTTGTTTCAAACACAAAAGCACATCATTCAGAGGAGCGCGCTCCATATGAGAACAGCAATCAATTGGAAGAAAAAACAAATTGACACATCAGTTCTACTAAAATCCCCTATATTAATACTTTACTAAAAAGCACCCCTCTTCCACCCCCCAAAAGTCTGGAGGGAAAACCTTGATCTAGAAACCTGAGATGCTTCCTTGGATCAATGTAACCCTTGGATAAAAGATGTGGTCCACCCCAATCTCTGGAATTATAGGATAAAAACCCTAGGCCAATGTTTAAGTTTCCAAACCTGTGTATCAAAGCCTTAATCCTGGGAGTATCCATATCTTATAGACTTCTGGTTGTTTATTTATTTATTTTTTTTTTAAGATTTATTTATTTATTTATTTATCCCCCACTTGCTGCTTGTGTTTTACTGTGTCCATTCGCTGCGTGTTTCTTCCGTGTGCTTATCTCCCCCTTGCTGTGAGGTCCTGCTGCATCAGCCCATCGCGCCGCACGGGCCAGCCTGCTCTCACAAGGAGGCCCCGGGAAGCGAACCTGGGGCCTCCCGCATGGTAAACTGGGGCTCTATCGATTGAGCCACACCCGCTTCCTGCTGTGAGGTCTTGCTGCATCAGCCTACTGCGCCACGTGGGCCGGCCGGCCTGCCCTCACAAGGAGGCCCCGGGAAGCGAACCCGGGGCCTCCCTTATGGTAAACGGGAGCTCCATCCATTGAGCCACACCCACTTCCCTCTGGTTGTTTATTTAAATACTGGAATCCTCAAAGATAATGAAAACAGATCTAGAGTGGGGCAGGCCTATGAGATCTAGACTGATGTCAATTTGGAGTGCGTCTAAGCATATCTGCTTTCTTAGATGGTCCATTAAGGAGTTGGTCTTCAAATATTAAAGATTGTTACACTAGGAATACCAAGAAACCCAAGCAGGCTTTACTTGCAAATATGACTTTACTCCCTCTTTTGTATTTCTTTCATTGTTTGCATGAAAGTAAACTTGAATTTTTTCTCAACAAAATGCAGGTAATATTAAATTTTTTTTTTCCTTGGCAAGAATGTCTGGTTTTCCAGTTAAGAAAACACTAATTATATTCATCAGCATATTGGCCATCCTCTTTTTGTTAACATAATATTCAACTCTAGGATATATATATATATATATATTTTTTTTTTTAACTAAATGCCAAGGCAGAGATATCCAGAGTTTCCAAAGAATTGTTATTTATACAATACAAACACCACTGTTTTTAGACAAAGACTCTAGCAATTACACATTAACAAATATGAAAATAGAGCAGAGATGAAAGAGAAACTCATGATTTTTATTCCTGCCTCAGTCAACAGGTGAGGTCCCACAGGTTCTCTAGAAAAGCATTTTAAGCAATAACAACAAAAATCTGGCTGGGTATGTGGAAAGAGTGGAACTCACTCCACAAAACTTCCTTTCAGAGCTACAGCTTCTGTAAGGTCACTGCTACAATTTGTGTAACAATTCTGTCAATTGAAAGTTGAATGTCCAAGGTATAATGATGTTGTCCTCAAAAACATTGTACTTGACTCCTCTCATGCCTCATTTTTTATGACATTAGAGTGCATTTTCCACCTATACCTAGCAGGAGGCAATCCCACAGGGCACATAGAAAGAAAGCAGAAAAGTACCTGGTAAACATAGGTTTTCAACAAGTGTGTAAGTATGTGTATGAATGTGAGTGTGTGTGTGTGTGTGTGTGTGAATGAATGAATGACTGATTGAATGAATGAATGAATCATTGACCTGCCTCTAATGATGTGGCTGGGAATGTATCTATAGCATTAGGATAGTATATACTCATGCTTTCTGGCACTTGGTTACTCTCACCTCTACTGGGTAGGATTAAAACAATCAGAAAACCTGAAGAGATACATGCTCAAATTTATCTTTTTTTTAGAGGTGCCATTAAGATGGCTTGAAGTAGGCCAAATGCCTTTGAAAATAATCTCCACAGAGGATGGGTTTGAAAATAATTTGGAAAGAAATAAAATGGCTGGTTGTATTCTAAGAACACTTATTTCAGAAGTGTCTATAGCACAATATCTATAAAAGGGATCTGCAATAAGATCCCATAGAATTATCATCTAGTAATAGGAAACTTAACTGTGAAGTGATTCTGATGTATATGGCAAGTTAACCTAAGAGAGTGAATGGATTTTGTCTCATCTTAAATGCATTTGAAATATTTGACTCACCACACTGCAGAGAGTAGTCACCAGGAATGCATAAGTTACTATTTAATGGCTGCATAATTTTATGAGAAGTCCCAGCCATCTGCTTACTCCTCTAATTATGAATTCAAGAAGGACATAATTCACTAGATGTAGTACAAAAGACTAATGGAAAGGATTTAAGTATTATGTATAGATTCTTTTTCTAAAATATTCCTGCTTAAGATAACACAGTTCTCTGACTTGGGGAATTGCTAGCTCACCTTTAAAAAAAATAGCAAATGCTTCTAAAAGAAAATGAAAATTGATAAGAGGTTTTTGATTAGATGCATGTTTTTGTTCTCTAACTCAGAAAACATTTTTAATATCAAAAGGTGCGAAGATAATCTTGATTTAAATGCTATTTTCAGTTGGGATTTCTTTGGATTATTGGGGGGTTGTTTTTTGTTTTCTAAGGGAGAATGGATGCTAAGTACTCTTCTGCATTTGTTTAGGCACTATTTCCCAGGGTGAAATTGACAAGAAGTAGTACAAAGCAAATAACAGGAAAACACACAAGAAGAGTACTTGTGAGCCTTTATTTTAACAAGATAAATATTTACTGCTATTGTTTTCCCTTTCATTTGTCATGGAAATAGTCCTGCTCATACTATAAATGCTCACATGAAGGATTCATTGTCTTTAATACAATTTAATACAATTATATATATTCAAGAGCCTCTTATGCTTGTAGAGGGAATGACTGATAAATGGAAGAAAAGATTTCTGGAGCAAACTGAAGAGAAGGCTTTACTTTTTTATGGGCAACATTAGAACCAAGTTTATTGAGCCAATTCCCCAAACAGGACAGCATTATATATATACCCTTAGTGCTAGACTTTGAAGAATTTCACACTTCAGTTTTCAAATTTAAGAAAAGTTCCCAGACCTGATAGTGCTGCATATTCTTTCTATTTCAATAAACCAGGATCACATTTGTCACAGAATGGCTGAATAGGAGGTGGGAATGGAGGGGGGATGAAGACGGCTTTTAAAGACTACAATAAAAAATTAAGTAAGAAATTAAAACTCTCTCTTCGATTCCTCTATATCACAGAAACAAAGGGAAAAAAGAAGGTTGGTGGGTTTTTTTGCTAGTGTCACATGCTGTGAGCCAAATTCTCTCACCAAATATGGGCTCTGATTATGACTTTTAACCATGGAACTCATGCCACCAACTTCTGTGAGTTTTGCTGTACATGCGTCCAGGAAGAGACTGCTGCATAGCTTTTACACTGATGATTTTGGTTCTTTTTAACTGCCCACTCTCATGCTTTATTATCTTTCTCATAGAGAAATACAAATCTCCCTGACTTGCATGAGACATAAGTTTGAGAGGAGACAAAGAACAGGTTAAGGTGTCCTCAATTTTGTTCTGTGAGAAAAAATGAGAAATACGGTTTCTTCCAAAAGTTCTTTTTATCATGATGAATCAAAAAGAAAAATCATTTAAACAATAGGGAGAATTTGGCATTGGGACAATTTTTTAAATGTAAGACTATTCAATGTAAGAAAGAAGTGGCAAGAGAGGGCCATTGATACTCATGCACACACATTACCAGCAAAGCTGCAAATTCTTGACACCAACTTGGCAATATGTACTAAGAGCCTTAAAAAGTTTAATTCCCTTTGTCTCAGTAATTCCACTTTGAAGACTCTGTGCTAAGATAGGGGAAAAAGTGTGAATCCTGTGTTATACAAAGACATAACATAAGCTAGAAGCAACATAAGTTCAACAAAGTCAGTGACAAAATGCATTATGGAATATCCTTAACTACATTGTTGTGTAGGCAGTGACATCACATTTACTAAAAGTATTTAAGGACTTAGTTACAAACTCATGAAAAATATTAGATAAATTTGAATTGTCCTTCATGATATTGCAATGACAGATACAGCCATTATACATTTTGTCAGAACCTACGGAATTGTGTGATGCGAAGTGTAAACCATAATGTAAACTATAGACTATGCTTGGTAACAATGCTTCAGTATGTGTCCATCAATTGTAACAAATGCACCACACTGATGAAAGATGTTGTTAATGGGGGAAAATGTGGGAAGGGGAGGGGGTGGGCTATATGGGAATTCCCTATATTTTCGATTTAACATTTCTGTAATCTAAAGCTTCTTTAAAAATAAAAAAGAAAGAGAGAGAAGGAAGGAAGAAGGAAGGAAGGAAGGAAGGAAGGAAGGAAGGAAGGAAGGAAGGAAGGAAGGAAGGAAGGAAGGAAGGAAAGGAGGAAGGAAGGAGAAAAAATGGCATTGAAAACTAGGTACCATGTATCTATGCATACACATTATATGTGTATATCCACACACATTTTATCTATAGGTATTGTGACTACGTGTTGTGAATATACATATATTGTTTTATAGAGATATAGGAAACATTATATAAGCATTCACCTATATATGTCTCTATTATACAATGCATTTATTATATATATTTATATAATATATTCTATACGTCTACATATAGTTTTTGTTTCTGGATGTTACATTCCAGATATAGGGAGATTTTACTTGCCACTGTATATATATGGAGGTACTAGAATTGAACCCAGAAACTCATACATGGGAAGCAGGTGCTCAGCCACTGAGTTACAGCTGCTCCCCGGTCATATATTTTTTATAATTAGGTTGCATAACTTTTAGATTAGAAAAATAAGTGTTTAAAAAAATTTTGGCTTAAGCAGCTAGAATAAAGAAATCACGATCTCTTATAGTTTGGATCACAGTAGCTCTATAACTTGGAACAACCCATTAACTCCTCCAATTAGGAAGGATTAGAATTCAGAACTAGGTTTGTCTGCCGGAATGAAGCAGGCATGGGGGGCGGGGTAAAGGCTTGGATAGAAGTTCAGAAAGAAACTCTTGCCTGGCAGACAGAACACTCTAGCAGGAGACTGGCATTAGCCACAAGAGGGAGCCCAAGCAGGAGGTCAGCTTCAGGGAAGTCTCATCCAGATAATGTCCTAAAGGATAGGCAGAGCAGAACAGCCAGGGCTCCAGGAATAGGACCTCTTCAGAGACCCACACAGGTCTCTGGACAGCAGCTGCTCAGAAGACCACTTGCAGGCTGGGGCAATCCAGCCACTAGACAGAACTTCAGTCCCCAAGGATGTGGATAATAGGAAAAGCAAGATGAAACAGTCACTGGAAACAAAGTAAGATATTAAATTTCCAGAAGTATGATTCAGATTAGAGATTACATCCTAGGATTAAGGTATAAGTAGAATATGATTCCAGAAACAGAAAATTGGAACTAGGATACAGGTCAGAGAAAATCATGAAGCAAGTGTGGCATGAATAAAAAGTAAGAATAGTTCAGAGGCAGATCTGGGAAAAGATGCTGGTACTTGCTTTCAGGCATTGTGTTTGAAGGGGTAGCAATAAAATAATGCAGAAATGACCAAGAGACAATTGACCAAGAAATTAATTTTAGATGAGAGGTCAGACTGGAAAATATATATATATAACTATTGGCACAGAGATGGTGTACTAGCTCTCTGTCTCTTATCCTTCCCAATTAAAAAAATTAAAAATGGGCAAAAGACTTCAAGGCACATTTTTTCCAAAGAAGAATTACAAATGGCCAAAGAACACATGAAAAGATGTTCAATATCACTAGCTATTAGGGAAATGCAGATCAAAACTGCAATGAGATATCATTTCATACCTTACAGAATGGACATTAATTAAACAAACAAACAGAAAACTATAAGTGCTGGAGAGGTTGTAGAGAAAGAGGAACACTCTTTCACTGTTGGTGAGAATGTAGAATGGTGCAGACTCTGTGGAAGAAAGCTTGGCAGTTCCTCAGGCAGCTAAATATAGATCTGCTGTATGGCTGGCAAACCCGCTACTAGAAATATATTCAGAACTGAAAGCAAGGGATGAGAAAAGACATTTGCCCACTGATGCTCATAGCGGCATTATTCAAAATTGCGTAAGGATGGAAACAACTCAAGTGTTCATCAACCAATGAAAAGTAAACAAAATGTGATATATACATATGATGGAATACTATTCAGCTGTAAGAAGAAATGAAGTCAGGATACATATGACAACATGGATGAACCTTAAGGACATTATGTTAAGTGAAATAAGGCAGACACAAAAGGGCAAATATTGTATGGTATCACAAATATGAACTAAAAATGTTGAGTAAATTCATGGAAGTAAATTCTAAAGTATAGGTTACCAGGAGT
>JAQZBX010070103.1:0-15460 GCA_029593785.1 Cabassous unicinctus
GAAAAGAAAAAGAATAATAACTATAAAAATGACACAATATAGAAAAAAAGGAACCTTAAAAGAATCAAGAATGAAAGAAAATGTAAATAAGTAATAAGAGTGAAAAATTACAAAAAAACAAAAGGACTAAGAGTAAAAAGTGTGGAGTAAAAAAAGAAAGAGGAAAAAAGATAGAATAAAATAAAAGACTATTAAATGAGAAGAGAAGAAGGAAAAGGAGGACCTAACAAGAGAAGATAGAATGAAAGAAATGCAATGGAAGAGGGAAAAAATGAAACAAAGAAAAGAGAGAAAAGAGAAGAGAACAGAAAGCAATAACTACAACAAAACAAAAATAGGAAAAGACAAGCTTCCCTCTCAGGCCACTAGCAAACGTCTCAGGCTGCCAGCACTCACCGATCAATCACCTTGCAAGCCTGCCCTCCCCAGGTAAGCTACCTGAGTATAGAGAAAAGAAAAAGGAATAATAAAAAACACCACAGTCTAAATCCCCTGTCCAAAGGCTGCTTGTCCTTCAACTCCTGCTCCCTGCAGCTCCTGGGGTGCCTCCCCCCACCCTCTCATCACTAGGGCCATTTAGGCTTTTTAAAGAAAAATAAAAAATAAATGTTTAGGAGGTACAGGGTATTGAACCTAGGACCTTGGATATGTGAAGCAGTTTAACCACTGAGCTTCGCCAGCTCCACCAGTCAGTTTAGGTTTCTGAAGGCCTCTGAAGGCTTGTCCTCTGCCTCTGCCCCCTCTTTTACCTCAGGCCACATAGGCTTCTAATGCTTTGGCATTTGCCTCTCCAGGCTTCCCACTCTCGCTGGCTGTTAGGGACCTGGCAGTACCCCCGTCAATCCCCCCCCACCTCTCTCCCTCTGAGTTGGCTGGATGCTGGACCCCACACCTGTTTGCCCTGCAGCTCCCCCACCTCAAGAGCCTGCTGGGTACTGGGGCTCCGCTGGTGGCCCCCAGGTGGGGACTTACCTCACTCCAGGGCCGCTGAGCTCTGGGCTTCCAGCAAGGTCACTTCCCTGGCTTCCCTGCCTCTGAGCTGCCTCTGAGCTGCCCCATCGCCTATGGCTTCCCTGTCCCCTGGCTAGCTGCCCTCTCCAATTGCCCCTGTGCAGCTCCCTGCTGCCAGGTAGCCCTGCCTACCTTTCCGCAGTTTCTGGAGGCGTGCAGCCTGCCTTTCCCTATTCTGCTGTCTTGGAGCGCTCCCTCCAATTCTGTAATCCATTTTTAAAGTCTTTTATTCGTAGTCAAAGGGCTGTCGGTAACCAACATCATCTTGTGACAGAATGAAACGCCAGTGACTTTGTGGGTATTATTCTCTTTTTATAAAGGATCAATTCAAAATCGAGTTCCCAGGCACTGACCACCTTGGAGAAGTCCGGGAGTAGAATCCATTTTCTGGAAGAGATGACAGCCAAATGGGGCTCTAAAGAATAAATGTACATTATATGTACAGTACTTTAATAAAAAATGTTTTATTCCTGCTAGTTTTTAGAGATGAGGTTTTAAAGTTTTTACACATAAACTCCATTTCTTACAGTTTTGAATTAACCTCTTTTAATTACTCTTGCTTTGACCACTTCTTTTTAAAGAATGATTTGTTCAGAAACTTTTGCTATCTCGAATTGTAAATCATCATGCAATCACATCATGTGGTTCCATCTTCGAGGTTAAGTCTTCCCCCTCAGGATTCAAGTGTGTCCAGTCATATCATATGGGTGACAGGGTGCTCTCCTTGCAGTAGGGACTGAGGAATCCATTTGGGAAAGGCTAGTCATAAGGGAAGGAAGAGTCCAAGTGCATGATCTTGGGCCAAGGATGAAACTACCATGCATTACCCTACAGAAGGGGTTGGAGATGAGACCGGCAGAGCACTAGGTTTGAGTGCTTGGAGAGGCTGAGCTGCCCAGTTTTCTGGTCTATACAGCTCCTCTGTCTGTGAGCCAGGGAAAAGATAATTCAGGAATTCTGAAGACTCCTCATACCTTCTTTCAGGATGGGAGGTTTGTTCTATTTCAGAAAGCCTAACATGAACAAACCAATTCATTGTGTGCATAACGAGAACATCCCTTCTGTTGTCTAATTACTGGAGCTTCCTTCTTGATTCTAAAAATAGTTTGAAGACACTTTTGCATTTCAGTGTTACTGACTTTTCACCTTTGCTTATGTCTACAAAGGTTGACTGGGAGTCAGAAGAGGCTTCGCCAAGGACCTTCATCTCTCCTAGCTCGTATTGCGCTAACTTACAGCTCTGCGTTTTGCCAAACATTTTCCTTCACGACCATGTAATGGACTCTCCATAGTCAAGGCTTATGTGTTGTTTGTGTCTGTGTTCCCAGCACGAGTACTGTACCTGGCATGTAAGAGGGACTTCAGTCTTCACGGGGTTGGGGTGGACAGCGTTGGGGGAAACATCCTGATGACAGAGGGAGGACCCTACTGGGACCACCCATGTAGCGCCAGCCTTGACCACTAGTAGTCACAAGTAAACTCGACCTTCAATGGTTTACCTTTACTTTTAGGATGAAATTGTCCACAAGCAGAGTTACCTTCGGTTTTCATTTGTCTGGGGCTGTCCCGTTTGCATCTGTTGTTTTGGTGTAAGTAGTAAGAGCACCTCTTTCACCCTTGAAATCTCCCAGTTTGGATGGTAAATTACGCAATCACTCCATCACTAAAGTCTAGCATAATCTGGCCTCTGCCTAACACTCCAGCATCATTCTTTCAATATTCTTCTCATTAGTCCCTCTGTCTCAGCTTCTTTTATTTCCTCAAATGTGCCAAATGGATTTCCATCTCAAAGACTGCAAACCTGCTGTTTCCTCTGTCTGAAGCTCCTTCCTAGCTAATTTCTATTCTTCTTTCAGATCTCAGCTGAAAACCTGCCCCTTCATGGAAATCTACTCTGATCTTCCAGACTAGATCAAACACCCTATTTTCATGCTTCCACAGTTCGTGTAATTTTCCTTCATAGCCTATATCACACACTGTAATTAAATATTTATTTGTCTGATCATTTCATTAATATTAGTTTCTCCCAACAAGCCAGAAGGAACATGAATTCAGAGACTCTGTCTGCCTCATTCCCCTTAGCATGCTCAGCACTATCAGAGGCCCTATCATATAATAGTGGCTCAATAAATATTTGTGACTGAGTGGATGAGTTCTGGCTCATGACATCAGTAGGAACTCCTAGCATGGAGAATGGGATGAGCTAACTGAAGTGTCGACATGGCCCTTTTCCCAATGAGATGCTAATAAACTGTCAAGTCCAACTGACATGGGTAACCAAAGTTAGTCCACAATGTGTCAAGGCAGAGACTTTAGGTTGAAAGGATTGGACGTGGGGTTTGAGGCAGCATCAGTTCTTGGGATCAAGGGTGATGGAGCAAAGTACAGGGAGGTCCAGCCTATTATCTGCAAAGCTGCACTTCAGCAGAGGGGTTCTGGATGAAGGCAGGTGAACTCAAAGCACCATCCCACCTGTCTGGATGAGCTTGTTGGGTCCAGCAAACAAGGCAGAATCAGAGCTGAAGCGAGAACCGAACATTCTACTGATCTAACAGGGACGGCAACTTTCTGCCCACCACCCTATTGCCAGTGGGATTGTGAGTTTCTGTAGAAGAAAGACTTATTTTCCTTGCCTGGAGGCTTAGACAGACTTGAGCCAGGAGATAGTAGCAACAAAATGGCACTGGTGCAGATTGGATCCACAGCCAAGGGCCGCAGTGGATCACTTGTGTGGATGGGGAAGGACTGGTCATGTCTCATGTTTTATATTAGCCACAGTTTTTAAACTAATAAAGTGTGAAAAATCGCAGTTAGAGATATCATTTGAGGAGAACATTTTGTGTTTGTGAAGGCTAATCCACACTTTCTGAGTTAGAATATTTGATAGAATCTGCTAACTAAATTATTAAATTGGAAAAAAATAATTTAAGTGCACCTTTAGCTTCAATGAAATAAAATTTTATGTTTACTGAAGCTCCCCAAATATATATAGCAGGCATTGTGGAGCTCTCTGAGGAAAATATATGACATATTGTAAATATTTCTCCAATTCACACATTCTAGTCTCCTCAGACTGATCAATCAGTTTATCAGCTTCCTATCCCTCACTTTACAATATTAAAGAAAGATCATTTCCCCCCAAAACAATGAAAAAGTATGTGTGTGTAGGCCTATACACCTCTATATTACTGAATAGCTTATTGTCTAGCCTCTTGAGGACTTTCTGGAAAAATCTTTTCAGAAAGCAGGTCATTCCTTTCTTTAAGTTGTTTGAAGAGCATTGTACTTAGATTTCAAATCTCAGAAAATATATTTCCCTTGCTACATAGCAAGTACTTTGTTTTTCAATGCCTCTGTGAAGCTGTTATGAGGCTGACATAAGATGCATGTGGAATGTTCAGATGTTTGGCAGATATAATGTAACTATCACGATTGAAACCAACCCAGAAACTCATTTTTCAGGACTTTTCAGTGCCTTCTATGAAACATTTCGACCTACATCATCGATTTAGAATTACAGTTTCACCTTCAGTTTCACTAAGGGTTACCAAGGTCATGAGTAGGTCCAGCGAGAGAAGTCATTGCAATTTTTCTTTGCTGGGAATAAAGTTTCCCAACCCATCAGAATTGAAGCAAGAACTTCTGTGGGATAGAACTTTTCATAAGACCAAATATTTATTGAATAAATACACGAATATGAAATATTAACAGATGCGAAGAGGTAGATGGATTCACAGGGCAGCTGACGGATGAGTCCTAGCAAGGTGCTAACACGGTCTTATGCTTTTGAAAAATTTGCAAAAGAGTGCATTCTAACAGTGATGGGTTATAATGGGATTGCCGTCCTAGTCCCCTCTGATTCCCCTTCTTACCCTTATGTTGGTAGCATTGGAGTGGTCACAGGCAGTTTTTGGAATCTGACTATGAGGAAATGGGATTGCAGATACATTTGTTTTGGTTTGGTGAGCTAGGTATGTGGTTTCAGTCACTTCTGGGTATAGACACGTTCTTGTTAGGTATCAATGCAGGAATGGCTTCCAGTTTACTGCACCCCCCACTTCCCTGTGCCAGCTCACCCAGCATTGTGACAGAAGGTGCAGCGCCAGAGATCAGATGATGATCTAACATCCCCTAAAGTATCCAGCACCAGGAGTGTGGTAAGAGAAAAGACAGAGTTTGGAAAATAGAAGCTAGATACTAACTTGGAGAGAAGTTTTCCAAACATCAGAATGTGTAAAATTTTATGCCAAGGATTTGATTCTCCTTGATGTCAAACATGGTGGTTTGGAGCTGTGTGTATCCCCCAAAAAACATGTTCTTAAACTTAATCCATTCCGGTGGTGTGACCCACTGTAAGCAGGAACTTTTGGTGAGGTTAGCTCGCTGGAGCTGGGGCCCAGCATGGGTCTCAATCTTGTTACTGGAGCCTTTGTTGGTGAAATGGAATTCAGGGAGAGAAAAGCCACAGGGAGCAGCCAGAAGTTGGAATTCACAGAAACAGAACCAGGAACCAGGAGAGGCCACCGTGTGCCTGGCCAAGTGGCGGAGGAGCCAAGGACCACAGATCACCAGCATTAGCCCCAGAACTCCAGTCTTTGGGAGGAAAGCATTGCCTTGATGATGTCTTGATTTGGACTTTCTCTTAGAATCAAAACTGTGAGTCGTTAAATTCCCATTGTTGAGGCCATCAAGGTATTTGCTTGATCAGCCAGGAAGCTAAAGCACCTAGTGAAAAAGACCCTCTTGTCAGGAATATGCTTTACGATGGAATATGTAACTATAAGTGCACCATACTTGTAAATTTTTAAATGGGAATTTCATAAAATGGGCTATGTCAATTTGGAAAGGTGCAAACATTTAGCAGTGCTATAAACTGTAAGTACATCTGTAATAGCTCATATATGAAAGTAGCGTAATAGAAGCTTTCCCCAAATTTTATGACTGCTGTGTATGGTTACGACATTAAACATAGTGACTTATGTTGCTAAAAGAAGTTTTATAAACTACCAATAATAAAATCAACTTTCAAGCAACAAGGCAAGAGGAGAGACAGAATTATCTTTTCATTCTTTCTATAGACAATATTACAAAATTATTGTTACCTGAAGAGTTAATCAAAGACTGTGTAGCCAGATACTAGGGGGAAAGATATTCTGGAAGTGCATCATGCAGTTAGTGAATGAACATCTTATGTTGTTTTTCTGGATTTTATGATGTTTGTAGTATCTGTTGACTTTTACCAATTTGTAATTTGGGGTGATTTCATTTCTCATTTTAAATAAATACTAGCTTTTAACCTAATTAAATTTTTAAAAATTAATGAGGCCACTTAAATTCTCTAAGCTTCAGGCCCCATAAAACTGTATGCCCCGTAGATGTGAATTATCATAAAGTTTTACAGATAAACTCTATGGGGTTATAATTTATATACGATAAAATGCCTACACTTTACGCATACAGTTTGATGATGTTTGGCAAATATATACATCCATGAAACCACCACCCAAATCAAGATATAGCACATTTCATGGCCTCTAAATGTTCCCTTGTGTCCCTTCCATTCAATATCCACTCCTTCGCTCAGTTTTAGGTAACCACTGACCTGCTTTCTGTCACTATAGATTAGATTTGTTTTTCCTAGAGTTCCATACAAATTGAAACCTACAGTATGTGATCTTTTGTATTTGGCTTTTTTTGTTTTGCATAATGTTTTTGAGATTCATCTATGATGTTACAAGAATCAATAGTTAATTAGTTTTTACTGCTTATTAGTATCCCTAGACTGCTATTTGGGTTATGTCCAGGCTTTGTCTATTAGGATCAAAGTGGTCTGAAGAGTCCTGCAAATGTCTCTCTGTGTCCTTGTTTATTTCTCCTGGGTAAGTACCTAGGAGTGGAATTGTTGGGTCAGAGGGTTAGTGTATACTTACGAAGTTTTAACTTTCCCCTATCGTGGCACCCTTTAAGATCCAGCCCAAATTTTCATTATTCACCCAATAAATATTTATTGAAAGCCTTATGTTAGATACCAGGGAATCAGATGTGCAAACAGCACACATACATGCACAAACAAACACACACACACACATACAAGGAAGAAAGAAAAAGCAAAGAAAGAAGTGCAAAGGTTTCCAAGGAAGAATTTCTCAGGGTTAGTGATGAGGAAACGGAAGCTGGCCTTGGAGCATAAATGGGTATAACTCACCAGGCAGGTACTGGGTGAGGACGTGGCCATCAGGGGAATTGCTATGTGCAAAGACACGAAGGTGTGAGAAACATGGTGCATCTGGGGAGCTGCCAATGGTTTGGTGTTGCTGAGACAGAGGGTGTGTGTGAAGGGCAGAGACGAATTCCAGGTACGGATGGAGAGGACGGGGGCAGGCCCCGTCGACTATCAGCGCTGTGGAAAAGCCCCTCCCTGACCCCGGTGGACTTGCTCACCCTGTTCTGTGTTTGCACCAGGCGCGGAGCCTCGTTCTCTTTACCATATTGTTTGGTATTTACGTATCTGTCTCCTCCGCGGCACTCTGCATTCCTAGAGGGCGTCTTTGTGGTTTGCTATCTTCAGCAGCTGACACAATGCTTGACACTTATTAGGACATTAGAAAATTAGAGTTTATCAAAGAGTGAATGAACAAATAAGAATGAATGCAATAAACTAATTTTTCTGCCACCGAACAGGTTCTAGGAAAACTTCTTCTTTACCAAAAACGTTTGAGACACCTTTTGTGAAGGTACATTAGAAATCCATATTTATTTCTTCACTGGAGCAAGGTCATGCTTATAATTTTCTTATAAGCTTGATTTATTAATCTAAATTGTGTTTTTGATCAATACTGATTTCATGGTCTCATTGATTCTGGAATGATTCGCATGGATTGTTGAAATAGTTCAAATGAGTGGATCAACTGTGCTGCCATTTCCTTAATTTTGCAACATAATTGGCCTTAAAACTGTAGCACTGAAAAAAACGCTTTGTTAAGAGAAGCTAGAAATCTTTACATATTGGGAGCTATCAATTTTTGGGTGTAAATTGGTGCTGTATTTTCTAATGAGTGTTTTCATTTGTGCCAGATCTCGTAAAATTCCAATATCTTCAAGGTCTTCATTTACACAGCTTTAAGCAGGCTAAGAGTCCTCTTTTATTTATCAGAAAGTGTGTGCTTTGGCAACTTGTTCTGATAATAAATAGTATTTATTTCCCTTCTCATTCACCTTGGTACAAGCAAAATAAGTACAGAAGTGGGGGTGGGGGAGGCCGTCTGAGAGAGAAGGAAATGAAGCAAGTCCAGGAAAACAGAGAGGACAGGCCCAATTAGGAAGGAGCCTTGGGAGGTTCTGAATTATTAGTGATGGCAATTGGGGTGATCACATAGCTGGCCACATAGATCAAGGCACCTCTGAGAGTGAGCGGGGCAATGCGGGGAATCCTGCAGGCCGCAGGTGCAGGCGCCTGCCCAGACGGGCAAGGAGGGGAGGTGGCGGAAAGCCCTCCTTCCAGCCCTGTGTTTCAGGGCTGCCTGTCTCTGCCACCTAGAGTGCATGTTAGTAGGTCTAGAATGGCGATAGCCTCTGAATGGTTTTTATTTTAGTTTTTAGAAGCTCCTGCCGACGTTTTTCTTCATGGGATGGCCATAGCAGGCCAACAAGGGAGAACTATTTTTAAAATTTCTGTGACAGTATTAAAAATGGTAGTGATCTCAGGGGAGAGTTGACGTGAAAGTAAGGGTAAGATTTTGGGTTTCACCAAAATTTGACTGAGAAGGAAGCCCTCAATCTTTGTGAGGTGAGAGTTCATTCATTCATTCATTCCTTCCTTCATTTTCATTCTGCGAATGCTGCCTGTGCCTGCCAGGTGCTCTGCTGGCAGCTGGGACACCCAGGAATGAGCCAGCTCTAGGCACCGGGTAAGGACGTCGTCTAGAGTGGAGATGCAGACATGAGCCGGCCGTGATGCTAGAGAGTGACCCCTGCACCCTGCCTTTCCCCGCTGGAGGTCAAGCCTGAGTTTGCTGGTAACCCAGGTGCTGTGACTGCCCTCACCTTTGAGTGCTGTGCTTTGTATTATTCTGTGGAAAGGACGAGCTATCGAAGGATTTGGGGAGGGCGATGAATATATCCACTAATAATTTCTTACAGTCGTAGGGTTTCTTTTTAAAAACTTACTTACACTATGCCAGGAAGAGTTAAATTTGGTTAAGAAAAGGGGAAGCAGGGGTTAAAATTGTGTCTTTGGTCCGCAGTGGGGACCAAATCATTAGTAAGAATAGTCTGTTTTGCACGTGATTCTGAAGGGGCTGCTGGAGAGAAGTCCAGTAATTTCCAGCGTCAGCAAGCCTGAGGTAAGGGCCGTTCTCCAAAGGGGATTTGAAAGGTGCCTAATTTACGGACACGTTCTCCCATGCTTGTTATTAGGGTGCTATTTCCTTAGCAGTATTCCTTCTTCCTAATGTTCTGATTTCCAGCCATAAGTCTGCTTGTTTGGGAAAGCTCGCTGATATTCCTTAGAGTTTTTCTGCGTTTGAACTCAATTTGCAATCTTGATCTTGCTTTTGAGGTAATTAAAAAAAATAATTTTTGAAATCTCCTTTTTAAAAGCAATTTAAGTTTTATTGATCTGCAAGGCTTGAGTTTAGAATGCACAGATAGACGCGTAAATGCATTTTGGTAATAAATGTTTCCATATTAGATGGCTTGAGAGTTATTAAAGAGAAAATAGAGTTTTAGAACAGATCTGTTGTGAGATTAAGAAGGAAACTGATATTTTGGATATGCATACTTTGGTGAGAATTCACTTTGTGTGTTCTTTTACCTTGTTCACTTTAGCACAAAAATTAAAATATATTGATTTATTCATGCATTTAACATGTATTTATGGAGCACAACTACTTAGCTAGATGAGAGAGAAATGACTATAAACAAGGTAGGGTCCTCCTTTTGTAGATCTTGTGTTCTATTAGAGAAGAGAGATATGCAAACAAATAAATGCTGTACAGTGTTTTACTGCCCTGTATAATGGTGAAAAGAGGAGGTTCTGTGTCTTTTTTTTAATACACATTTTTAATTTTTTAAAAAGATACTTAGATTACATAAAAAATACAGGGGATTCCCATATGCCCCCCTCCCTCCCCCTCCCACACTTTCCCACATTAACAACTTCCTGCATTAGTGTGGTATATTTGTTACAATTGATGAACACACATTGGAGCATTGCCACCAAGTGTGGAACTTATACAATTGTGCAGGAGACAGTGTAAACTATAAGGTTCTGTGTCTTAAAATCCCAGGTTAGACTATTAGTCTACGAGTCATGCAAGAACCCTGGAAAACGATTGAACGTGCCATCATTTCCTACCCTGTGGACTGGGTGTTTTCCTCGTAGCACCTTACAGGGTGATTGTGAACATTGAACTACACGCATGAAGCGCTGACCTCAAGACCTGGCACCCTCTAACATGCTCGGCTCATCCTGGGGATTCCGACATCTTCACTGAGCACAGTTAAAGTTCACGTGAGGGCGTGGTCAGCTATCCTGAAGGGTGGCTTTAAGGAGCAGCTCACAGAAAGGGGCCGGCAGGCTTTAATGTCCTGAATCTATCAGACAGTGATTGCAATTGCTGTCGGGACCAAGTATTCAGGAAGCGGCTTGATGATGCTGTTAAGCATACTTTTTGGGGATTTGGAAGCATCAAACTGTCAACTAAACTGCACCTGATCTGTTCTGCTGCCAGCGTTTGCACTCTCGCTGTGGGAGTCTCTCTCTAGGTATCCGAAGTTTACCAATACTTCTTCACAAAGTAGTAGCAAAGAATGCAATCCTTGATGCACCTTAGAAAAAGGGATGCAAAAAAGGAGAAAGAAGAACAAGGAAACTGAGCCATTTTTCTGATGGTAAGGGTGAAATTTTAGAGAACGTGCTAGGCCATCTGCCTGTTTGATCTCGGATCCATTCGCTGCCTGTTGCATGATTTGGGCTGACCTCTGCGAGCTGCATCGCGGCGGCTTCCCCTCCTGCCTGCCAGCTAGGCTGTCCATTGGGAAGCACCAGCGATGATGGTGAGTGAACAGGCAGTTCAGAATGTGACCCCGTCTTTAGGGATAAGCAGATGGTGGAAGGAAGGAAGGGTCTCTCTCTCTCTCTCTGCCTCAGGCATCTCTGGCAGTGACTGCAACTCCTGTTCCAGCTCCATGGATCAAGCCAGCCTTTTCCTCTTGGGTCCCGGCTCCTGACGGGTCCCACCAGGATCTAGTTTCCACCAGGGCCGAGCTTCGAGCCCCATCTCGGCTCCTTGCTGTCCCTCCAGCCCTCACAAGTGCTGCTGGGAGCGGCCTCCAGGGGCTGCTGATCTCAGGGTGGCCTCAGCTTCTCGGAGCCGCTCTGTCAACAGTTCAAAATCTCTGTAATTAAATTCTCTTTTTAGGTTTTCTGTTGGATTCCTTGGTGTGTTAACCTGTTTTCTGTGGCTGGGTGCTGGCTGATACAGAGAGCTAGCGGTAAACATTGGGCTTTCTTGCTGGTCCTTGAGTGAGAGTTCGTGGCTGAGCAGAGCGTCTGCAAGGAAAAAGCAACCTTGCGCGATAATTTAAAAATCACCGAGAATATTCATCAACTTGAAAAGTTTGGGGGAGTCTTAATTTATTACTGTTATGGGTGTAGCCGATAGGAATTACAGTTTCCTGACAAGTGTCACATATAATAGATAGACACTTGCAAAGCAATTAGGGAAGCGAGGTGACGCCATGTGCTTCTGGAGCTGTCAGTGCCGGGTAGGTGCAGCCTCGCTGAGGATCCTTCCACGCGGCCCAATGACTGCGACTTTTCTTTGATGGGTGTTTCAGAAGCAAAATTCCTTCCGAGTGCTCACATGCTTCCTCCTCTGCTCGGCACCTAGCAGGTGGAGGCAGTTCAGGAAGCAGCAACAGATGCTTTTCCAACCGTAAGACCTGGCTTTGGGCTTCATCATAATAGGAAATGGGAGATATATTTCACTACATTAGAGATTTTCCTCACCTCTCCTGGACTACTTCTGGACTCAGCTTCTCTTTCACTTGATAATAGTGAGGCAGGCTCGTTTAGTGAAAGGGGGCTGGTGGCTCGGCAGGCAGATGACGTGGCCGTGAGACCCTGCCTGGAAACCTCCTGAGGGGAAGGCTGCCAGATAGACCCCAGGAGACCCTGGCCACGAGATCCCATTTGGAAAAAGAATCCCTGTTGGCATCAAAGGGAAGCCCCAGATACCTTCAAAAGGCCTCCCCACTGGCCCCCTGAGAAGTGACAGGTGGGGCCACCACTCAGAGCAGCAGACAGCTGGGGCCCCCCAGCACTGAGCAGGGGGAGGGGGAAAGGTCCTAACAGGCCTGGCCTGGGCCCCTCGTGCCCGACTCACCCTGCAGCACGCTGGGGTCCAGGCTGCGGGCTGTGTACTTTTCTCTTTTCTTGTTTCTTAATCAACTCTTTACCCCTTGCCCACCCTAAGGCATGTCCTTAAATTCCTTAGTGTGACATAAGCCAAGAACCTAGAAGCCCAGAGCCCAGAGCCCTCCTCCAGCAAGAGAGGGGGTCCACTGCTGACTAGTGGGGTTGCCTCTGGATACTGGCCTTCTTGCGTATTTGCGATTTAATTTATTGTAGAGAAAGGTAAGAGAAAACGGGATTGGATGGGGGTTTTCATCCTGGGCCTCCTGCCACGGAGCCGGTCAAGGAGTGGCCCTTGCCACCGTTTCCCCACGTGCGCCCACCGCAGCTCTCCTCGCTCCCTGGCTTCTCAGCACCCCCACTTGGCTCTGCAGTGAGCCCGTCAGGGGAGGATTCTGCCTGGGGCCCTGCGTCCACTTCCACCTTCCATCCTGCGCCCCCACAGCCCTGGCCACGGCCTTCAGAGGTTTTGCCATGACCTTGAATTTAAAAGTCTTCGCTCTTCCTTTCCCAAACTCCAGGGAAACCTCCTCGTCCCCGGAATGGCTTGTTGAACCTGCTGTTTCACAGGGTTCTTTTCATTTCTTTGATCCACAGAAGGAGGCCAAAGGGGCATCTTGTACCTTGGTGCCCCCTCAGCGTGCCGCGGTGCTGGGGAGTGGCAGGGCCTGGTTGATGCTCGTGGCTAAGCTGGAACCAAGAACGCTCGCTGGACACACGCTGCCTTTCACCAGCCCCTTTGCAGGCCCCTTCCTCCCGAGCGCCCAGAGCAGGAGGGCAGGAGAGGGAGAGGCGAGGCTGCAGGGGACTGCGTGTGTGCCAGAGACGGAAGCGCCCGGCCACTGCTCTTGCCGTATTTTGATGTCGTTCAAATACATGCCATGGCTACTTTCTCATAACTGCTACAGAGTCCAGTGAATAGTTTGTCCTTTTTATCTCTCCAGAAAGTAGCCCCCAAGGCCTACATTGCCTTTTGTCTTTCCCAAGCCCACTCCAAGCTCTACCCTCCAGCCTCTTTTGAATTTGCTGATCTCTCATATGACTTCAATTTTAGTTTACCAAGAAACACCCATCATCTTCCTCAAATGACATTTCTTCAATGACCCTTTTTCAAATATTTGGTGACATGAGTTAATTGCTTGCTTATGTTTGTACCTCTTACGCACTATCACCCAGGATCGGGGCGATTAGCCTCTGATTTCCTTCTAGACTGTGAGCCCCTGGAGAGCGGGGGCCATTGTTATTACTATTACTTTTCTAAGCTCTAAGCCTGCCGTAGGTAATGTTCCATGACTGGCTATTGGGCCACTATTTCATTCTGTCTCATATTTGATAAGTTTTTCTTGTCCCCCTGCTAGACTGTGAGCTTTTTTGGGGGGGTCAACCAGGAACAGAGGCTCTCTCGTTTTATCTTGTTGTAGGTTCCTACCTTGTGACTGTATCCTGTTCCCAATATGAGGAGTTTATCAAGCTTTGAGTGAATTTAGATAAGTTTGAGCACTTAATCCTGGTAGGAAGTTTCAGATAATAGTCCAAACAACGTCCAACTCCTGGGAATCAAAGCTATTCCTGAGCAGATGCTTCAGAAAGACCATAAATCTCTACTGACCAATGATGGTTTCAACTTTATAAACAGAATAAGCTGGTGATACACAAAATTAATAAGGCTAAGACTGGACCACATTGGGAAATTAATTTTTAGGTTATTAATCATTTCAGCTTCACCTAGACATATATACATAACATAATTCTCAATAAGGAGCTTAAGGAAAAGCTAACCTACACGTCCACATTCATTGCCTGTGTGTGCGCAATTTGCTATGTAGGGGAAATGTACTAATGGGGCCCTGGAAGAAAGCAGATTGCACGTTCAAACTGGGCACTCTGAGTAGGGTTTTCCAACAGATGACTTGCAAAGCCCTGGCCAGGCTTAAGGAAACCCAGCCTAGTAGCGCTAGGGAGCTGGTTCCCAGAGCCTGGAAAGCACCGTGAGAAGACCTGTGGGCTTTGCTGGGCTGTGGCTGTGTGGTAGGCAGTGAGACAGACGGGATCTCTTGCTGCCCTCTGCTTTCCTGTCAGCACTCACCATTCAGCGAACCCAGCTGAAAGCCTGCAGGCATCACGAGTTTCCGAGGCCACAGAGAGATGACCACGGGCAGAGGGCAAATCTGAGCTTGTCAGCAGGGCGCTGGTTCCAGGGAACAGATCCTGTGAGAGCATGCCCGGCTGTGTACCTTCCCCTGTCCCTTAATAAGGACAGGCGTTTGAGTGAGAAGGAAAGGTAGCTCTTTCCTTGGAAGACTCAGCTACCAGTTATCAAAGGACTCTCATGGCTCTTAGTCTCCGAATAAGTCATAGCTGGATGTAAAGTTCATTCCCTATCAAAAACGTCTAAGGAAGTTGTAGAATGCAGACTAATAATTACACAGCAATGAATGAGGTAGCTCCTTTAATCGACCGGTTGGCCATTGCTGATCTGAGAGGAATCAGCAAAGGGCTAGCCTTGTCAGGACTTGGAAGCCGAGATAGACCTTGAAGCCCTCCTCTCTTCTTTGTAGCTCAGAAGCGTGGGTGCCGGCTTTTTCTCTGCAGCTTTCCAATTCCACCAGCTTTGATTTGTACAAGGGTTTACAGAGCTAGACCAGACACATCACACCTTTGCTTTCTCTTTTTAAGTCCAAGTTCTCTAACATTTTCTGCAATAATTTATTTTCTATCCCTTTAGTCATTTTACCTCTTCTTCTTTGGACCATTTCCAGTTTCTCCACATTCTTTTAAATAAAGCTTAATTATCATAAAGGGCTATTCTGGGAAATCATTACTTGAAAAATGGCTAAAGCATTTAAAAGTTTAAAAATGGCTACATAAATGTGAAAAAATGGAATGTTTCTGCCTAATAATGCTGATAATGGAATTGTCGTAAATTAAATTATATCAGGTCAGAGCACAAAACCTTGAATGAGAGTCAAGTGTATCAGGACCCAAGAAAGAAATGCTTTGTTAAAAGAAAAAGCCAAAAATAAAATTCTAAGG
>JAQZBX010070104.1:0-15473 GCA_029593785.1 Cabassous unicinctus
ATGGTGCTGGCTTGTGAAGGGGTTGGGTTGGGGGGTTCTTCTGACCATGGAACTTGGAGGAGGGTCAGGGAAGGGAGAAGATGAACCTGTGGATTTGTGTTTATGTAGCTGAAACTACAATGTTAGTAAAAAAAATTTTGCAAATATGGAAGGGGAGGTTTACTGGTTTATGTTGCTGGATGTGGGGAGAATGCAGGAGAGGGAGCACCTGGTGCAGGCTTCCTGGGAATATGTGATTGTTCATCCTGTCATTGTGCATTGTATCAGTGGGAGGAGACCCACACAATAAATGGAAATTTGTTAGACTCCCATCCTGGGGAGTTCTGCTATTTTATCAAACATAGGGGTGGGAGCCCCTCAAGTGCAAAGGCAGTGCATAATAAAGGAGAACAGGCAAGTATATCAAGTCCTTAATGTTGTACCATTAGCTATGAACCTTGCTTTTCAAGGAGTGAACGTGGGTGGTTGCCATGATTCCTGAGTGGAGGGGCAGGGAGTAAAAGAATGGATGGAGGATTGGGCATTTTTGGGGCTTTGGAATTTTTCTACATGATCTTGCAATGATGGATACAGGCCACGTTTAATTTCATCAAACTTTATATAAGTATATGTTCCATAAAGTAAACCATAATGTAAATCCTTATCCATGGTTATTAGCAATGTTTCAATATTTGTACATCAATCATAACAAATGTACTACCCACATGTAAAAAGTTATTAACAGGTGAAAGGGGAAAATGGGGGAGCATGTGAATATAGGGGAATCCACTATATTCTGTATGTGACTTTTCTGTAACATAAAACTTCTTTGAAAACAAAATTAAAAAAAAAAACAGGACACTGGGGGAATAAATGGAAGAAAGTGTCACTGTGAATACAAGACAACAGATCCTAAAGTGATGAAGGCCATAAGGCCAAAATTTACTTTTAAATTTTATTTTATTATAATTTTATATTATTACATGTTTTTTAAATTTTTTGTATTTTATTTGTTATTTTTAAAACTATCATTTTTTATTTCATTTTCATATTAATTTTATTCAGTTATGTTGGCTTAATTTTTGAGGAAATTGTAGATCACAGAAGGGTTACAACTGTGGCAGGGGTGGATCATTACTGCAGTGTGTCAGTGATGGGCTATGCATTGGAGAAGGTTCATCTCCTCCCTATAAGGCATGTGAAAAATTTCAAGAGTACATGGGGCATTGTCATGGTGGGTGGAGATGCACAAAATAACTGAAAGAATATCAAATTCATATCCTGAGGAGCTCTGCCACATTCTCTAATAGGACAGCAAGAATCCCCTGAGCACAGGGGCAGCGACTATGTGGTAGGATGGACCATTGTCAGACCCTTGATATTGATAACTGTACTTATGAACCTTTTCTTTTGAAATTGAAACTTAGCTTAGTATTATAGGGTGACTAAGAGTTACATTCTCTAAGCCTCCTTGTTGCTCAAATGTGGTTTCTCTCTAAGCCAAACTCAGCACATAAATGCATTGTCTCCACCCCCCACCCCCCAGTGGCATAGGTCATGACTCCCAGGGATGAGCATCCCTGCCAATGAGGGATTACTACCAAGCACCACCTAGCAATGCAACTGGTTGGAGACCTTGACCAAAAAGGAGAAAGGGTAAGGACAAATAAGTTTGAAAGTGTAAGGACAAATGAGTTTGTAAGTCTAAGAGACTTCAATGTGAGTCAGGATGTCATTCCAGAGTTTATGCTTATGCACCTCTTAGCAGCATCTCAATGACTGCCCCAGTAAATATTGCCTCAAATAGCAGGGCTCCTGAGTGCTCTAGAGACATCAGACTTTATAGGCAGACCTGGCAGCTCAGGAGTTTGCTACCCTGCCATTGGCCCTACTTTCAAATTTATGCTCCCCACTGTGTGAGAGTTGGACTCAGTTGTGGTTTCCTTACACATGGCTCTTCTACCCCTCCTATTTGAACCTATAGTTAGCATTAGATTTGATAGGTTTATCCCAAGAGACTTAAATCTTTCACCATTCCATGTGCCAGTCATGCTGTGAAACTCAACGGAGTTGCAACACCTACTCTCCAGTTCATTGCACTCACCCAATACAGCTAACAAGGAAATGATGATGGAAAACAACCACCCTAAGTAACAGAAAGAGTCTACAACTGGAACCCAGATTGTGACATCCATTTTTCTCATGGGATCTAAGCCCCTTCTCAATTAGAAGCAGAGGAGTATCGCCATCCAAGAATTCTCAGGATTGGGGAATAAATGATGGCCTAGAGTAGACCATTATTCAACTATAGGCTTATTATGATTATTGCAATGGAAGAACTTTTTTCACTGATGTGGAGGCAGTGGCAGCCAGAAGTTCTGAGGAGAGGTAGAGGGGAAAAATAGGTGTGTAATGGGGATATTTTGGGACATTGAAATTGTCCTGAATGACATTACAATGACAGATACAGGCCATTATACTTCTTGTCATAACATAAAATTATACAGGAGAGAATTTAAGATATAATTAAACTATAATCCACATTTAGTGTCAATGCTCCTATACAGGTTCATCAATTGTCACAAATATACCACATTAATGAAGGATGTTGTTAATGTGGATAAGTTACAGAGGAGTAGGGAGTGGGGCATTTAGGAATCTCCTACATTTTTTCAAGTAATATTATGTAATTTTAGTATCTTTATTAAAAAGTTAAAAAAATTAAAAAAAATATATTGTGGCAGGGGTGGATCCCTGGGGCATTTCTGTATGGAATACAAATGTGTTCAAGTGGTCATAAGGTGTTGACTAGGTGAGGAGTGACATATACAATAACCTAGAGTATTGAATTCCCATCCTAGTGACTAATGCTACATTCTCTAATAGAGTGGCAAGAAGCACTAGAGCACATGGGCAGTACCTAGCAAAGGAAGACAGGCTTTTGATATTGATGCTTGTATTTATGAACCTCATTCCTGTAAAATTGAAACTTAACCTAGTATTATATATTGCCTAAGATTCACTGCCTGAAAGCCTCCTTGTTATTCAAATGTGGCCTCTAAGTCAAATTCTGCATATAAACTCACAGCATTATCCAAGGCATGGGACATGACTCAAAGGGATGAGACTCACTGGCACTGAGAGACTATTATGAAGTGCCAAATAACAATGCTTTTGGGAAAAGACCTGTACAAAAAGGGGGAAATATTTAATACATTGATTATATGTGACTCAGAGATTTCAAAGTGAGTTGTGCAGTCATTCCAGAGGTTACACTTATGCATGTCTCAAGAGGATCTCATTGAGTGCTATAGTAAACATGCCTCAAGCAGAGGGAATCCTGAGGTCTCTAGAGACATCTAGGCACTATTGGCAGTGCAGACAATGCCAGAAATTTGGCTCTCTGTCAGTGGGCCTTACCTTGGAATATATGAAAACCTGATCCCCCAATGTAGCAAATGTAATTTTCCTACACATCACTGTCATGCTCTTTTTATTTGAACCTATAATTAGCACCATACCCATTATATGTATATGTCCTAAAGACTTAAATCATCTGGTTGTTCATATGACAGTTGAGCCATGAATCTCCGCAGAGTTGAATCCAATACCTACTCTCCAGTTCATCAGACTCACACAGGCAAATAAAGGTGTGATGATGGACAATGCCCATTTCAAAATAACAGAGATTATATAAAACTGAGAGCATGACATTTCCATCCATCTGACTCATGTATTCTAAGTCCCCTCTCAATCAGAAACAGAGTAGGCATCATCACCCCAAAATCCTCAAGATTGAGGAATGAACAAACAGAAAGAGGGAATACAAATATAGACTAAAGTAAACTTATTTTTATTTTAGTAGTGGAAGAACTTGTCACACTGATATAAGGCAGTGGTCACCAGAGGTTCTGAGGAGAGGGAAGAGGAAGAATAGGTGAAACATGGGGCATTTTGGGGTCATTGGAATTGTTCTGCATGATATTCCAATAATGGATACAAACTTTCATATATTTTGTCAAAACCTATAAAATGGCACAGTGCAAAGTGTAAACCATAATGTAAACTAAAGACCACCTTTAATAACAATGCTTCAATATGTGTTCATACATTGCAACAATGTTACCACATTAATGAAAAATGTTAATGGAGAAATTGTGGGATGGGATAAATTGTGTTATATGGGAATCCCCTCTTTTTTGATGTAACATTTACATAATCTAAAGCTTCTTTAATAAAAAGAGTTAATTACTAAAAAAATTAAGTAGTCAAAGGAGGATCTGAGGGGAGGGAGAAGGTAGAATAGGTGTAACTTGGAACATTTAAGGGAAATTGGAATTGTTCTGCATGGCATTGCAATAATGGATACAGGATATTATTCATTTTGTCAAATCCTATAAAATTGTGTGATGCAAAGTGTAAACCATAGTGTAAACTATTGACCATGCTTAAGAGCAATGCTTCAATACCTCTTCATCAATGTTAATGAATGTACCACACTAATAAATGATGTTAATTGGGAAAGTGTAGGAGAGGTGGGGATGGTGTATATGGGAATCCCCTACATTTTTTATGTTCTAGTTAATAATCTAAAGCTTCTTTAAAAATAAAGAAAAAAAGAAAAGAAAATATTGTACACATTTAAAAAACAGTAAGATAGATGGGGGTTGTGGGAAAATAGCAGCATAGGGATCTCTAGAACCTATTACTTCCACAAAAACAAATATGATGTAGATAGAAACTGTATGGAAACACTGGTGGCTAGAACACTGTAAAGCATCCAGGGAAGAGTGGGAGTAAGAGACAGTTAATTTATAATAAAGACCAATAAATTTCTTTCTCTGTTGGGTACTGGTGCCCAACCCACTCTCATAGCAGCATGTTGATGGATCCAGCCACTGGCTAGTTCATTGGTGACAGAAAAAGACTTAAAACTCCTCTTCCCAAGACCAAGGGTAGACACAGCTGATCACTGATCCTTGGTTTTGGTGTTTGACTTTGAATCATTGGCAGCATATCTCAGAGAGAAGCTATAATTTCAATCCACAGGAATGAAGAGTGCTAACCATGGTTTCAAGCCTCCCCCTGACAGGTCAGCAGCAGAGGAAATTAAAGATGCAGTGCTTTCTCAGGGCTATGGAAGACAGTAAGTTGAAGTGCTGCATTTGCTGGGCAGACCAGTAATTCTCAGTTCTGTTTAACCATTGGAAAAGCTCTTGACACTTTCTTGATCCCCTCAGTAGGGCACTTCAGAACCAGGTTTTACTCCCTTTGAGAGTCCATGGCCTTGTTTTGTCTGGGAAAATCTGATCTGTTGAGACCCCACAGAATTTCCTCTCCAGATAAAAACAGCTTCAGACAACAAAATGACTGTAATCAATAATAGAGGCCTATAGGCTGGGGCAAAAGCCTGCAGGCTTCAACCATCCAGGAGAGACAAGTTGTCTCCAGGTAATCAGGGAGAACAATCAGACTCCACTAAATAGTGGAACTCCAAAGCAACTAACATGCTAAAGCCCAGGACAAGACAGAGTCCCAGAAAGACAAGGTAAACCCTGAACACTGCATTTGCCTTAAACTGTCCTTCCTGATAGAAGGTTGAAGCTTTGAAAAAATTGTTTTATCACTGGCTGCATTAAAAAATCAAGAAACAGACATCTTTGGGAATAAATCCCAGAGTTAACATTTTGATATATTAAAATGTAAATTTACAATGAACTAGAAATGAGTACAAGACAAATAAAGAAAAAGGAAATAACGGCCCATTGAAGGAAGAGGGTAAAATCTAGAAAACAAAAATGAAGACGACAAGAATGTGAACATAGTGAACCAAGCACTTAAAAATGATCTTAAACATGCTTAAGGAGAAGAAAAATTATACAGAGAAAAACATAAAGGATATCAAGGTCACAAAACAAGTTCCTATAAATTAAAAAATATTGAACTCATACATTTTATATTCTCTAACCACAAAGGAAAATTCACAAATATGTGGAAATTAAACAACATACTCTTAGACAACTTCTTTAATGGATTAAAGAAGGAATGAGAAGTATGAGATTGGAATGGTAAACAAATTTACTAACCATCTTGATTTGCCTGAACTTTCATTTTATCTAGGGAATTATAAAGAAACAGAGGTTAACTGAAGCAGGCGAACATACTAATAATCCTTTGTGGTGCTGATAAAAAAAAATAAAAATAAATGAAATAAAAAACAGCCCCAGTCTGGGAGGAAGAACTGTAATAAAAAACTTCAAGCTGACACCAGCAAATTATGTGGGTCTTCACCAAATGCCCATGATCTTACATCAATAAAAGGCCAACATCAACAAAGGCCATAATCTTACCTCAACATCCTGGTTGCTAATTAACAAACTGGGACATCCTGCTGCAATCCCACACCACTCCCATCCAGAAGTTCACATATCTCAAATACTCATCATCCTCACCCCTGTCCATCCCTCCCCACCTTTCCTTTGTTTCAAGGAGCCCTATGAGCTTCCCTTCCAGCTAAACCTTTTGAGTAGAATCCTCTTTTGGTGCTGCTCCTGCATTAATGCAACTTTAGCTCAATAAACTTGTTCTGCACCCCTTTTAAAGTCTGTTTTATTTCCAGCACAACAGTACTTGGTGTACAGAAGTGGTATCTGAAGGTGGATCCTGGGACGATACCTCCGATGCCTCATGGAGGAGCAACCTACCTGCAGGAATCCTTTATATTCCATCCTCTCTGGGTTTGTCTCCTGGATCACCCAGCTAGATGCTCTCAGGTCTTTGAACTCCTGCCACATTGCAGTTGAGGTCAAAATCCACTTCTTGACCTAAAATCTGGTTGGGCCCTCTGTCATGGCTTCTGTTTTTGTCCATCAGGTAAGAGAATTCTCTTCTGTTTTTGCTACTTTACTGTTTTTCTATTATCGTGGGAAACAGACAGTAAGTTTTACATTTCTGTACATCTGTGCTTCTGTGGTTTGCATCTCTCCATCTGTTTAATGTATATTTTCCTACCTCCAGATGGTAATTGTAAACTAAATGAAAATTCTTAAGAGCTCTATTCAAATTCCTAAAAAATTAAGCATTTATATTGATATATGAATACTCTGGAAGTCCAAATTAGAAAAGCCAAGCAAGATAAAATGTCATATAAAATTGGACTAAAGAAACTATTTAAAGAAAAGAAACTAAAAAGTTTTTTCTTGACTTATTCCATTGCCTATCATGCTCCCAGGGTCTTCTCCTAACCCTGAAAACTGGTTTGTGAAACTATGTTGGATGTGCAGCCTGTGGAAATATAGGGGATATGTGAGTTCAGCTTAGAATTCTGTGTACTAGGCCTGGAAATTAAAGATATTAAGGACAGATGGGATTTTATAAAATAAACCATGTTTTGTATAGTCTCTCCTGTAATTCACCAATTAAATATTAAGAGCTTTGAGATGAGAGTAATTTATATTTCAGTAAGTACAGAAAAGGTCCTTAAAAGGTATAAAAAACATTTTTCTGAAACATGATTGAAACAAATTAAACAATTATAATATATTCTCCAGAGCCTGATAGATAGTATGTTTTTGAGTGTTACAATTTTAAGTTATTGCAAACTTTAAGGTATTTTGAAAATGAAAAATTTAACCTATGGTAAAAAAGAAAAGAAAAAAAGATTTCTTCATTTTTTATATAATCATTATTTTGTTTTTTATTCTACTTGGGTATAAGCTTCCTAGGTTTATATGGATAATAATAAAATAAAGTGTACAATTAAGTCAGTTAAAATTTTAATATGATGAAAATTTTAAATAATTGTTTTGCCTAAAATTGAAATGACTAGCTTTTTACAGAAATGAATGAGTGATATAGAATGAATATGAAAGAAGTAGAAGGTTTGTGAAAGCTTGTTTAAGTGGTCTTTTTTGTCCTAAGATAAGATGGCTGGTTTTCATAAAATTAGAATGGAAACATGTAAGACTAGACTTGAATGCATATGGCAAGTTGTAGAAAGGTTAGTGGAAGGGAATTTAACTTATTGTTTATTTAATGCAATAAATTAATTTAAAGGTAGATTTTTTCTTGAGATGAAGTAACCAGTTTATGTTGTTATGGATGGTTATGGGAAGTTTATAAAAGAATTTTTCCAAACTGAAAGATTCTGGAAAATCATTATTAAGTAAAAATCTAGGAGTTGATTTTAATTACAAAAAGTAAATTTATAGCAAAAAACCTATCCTCAAACTGTAAATTATGCTAAAATTTGTTTACCAAAAGGTGATCTGATGCAAAACTGAAATGTGACTTTCTCTCTGTTAAAGTAACAAATTTTTATTAAATGGCTGGCCTGTTTTGAGTGGAAGGATATAAAAATCCTTTAAAAATAATACATGTATATAAAGAACAAAGAATCTGTACCTTATCAGAATGATTTATCATATCCTCAATGTTTTTAAAAAAAATACAGAGTCATTGTTATTTTGGAAGTTAACTCTTTCTCAAACTATTTTACCAACTTATTGGTCATTGTGATAAATAGAGGGCCAGTTAAATATCATGTTCAAGCCTGAAAACCTTTAATGTTCTAATAAAACACTTAAGGATAACTTTAATTGCAAACCAATAGAAATAATTTGTTCTTTCACATTATAAAATGTGAGATGCTGAAACATATACACTTAATACATTTAAAAATCCATATTAAATTTACCATTTTGAAGTTTTAATTAATCATCCACATTACTAAAAGTAATATATTCTTAAGATGGGCATATGAATATTCTTATGAATGTGTAATTATATTGAGGTGATGGTAGCAAGAAAATAATTTTGATTCCATTAGGAATCTTAAGTTTTCATAAAGTTATTAGAAAAACAGTTTTCTTCCAGTACTGCTGAAGTCTCTTTGTAGTAAACATTATCTTCTTTCTAAAAGAAGAAAATGTAAAGAAAAAAATAAATTTGTACAGTAATTATATATTTGGGGATTGAATAAAAAATTATTAAGGACTTTTTTTAAAGGTATCACTGTCTATTCTATACTAATACTGATCAGCTTGATAATATTGTTGGTTATAGTTTTTGTTATTCTTAGAAAAATGTGATGTTATACAACCACAATCTCTTATCAGTTATACTGTTTTGCTTGGATGCTTCTCTAAAAGATCATGCAGCCACACCCATTGTAAACAAACAGGGACTTTAAAGGAAAAGCAAGGCAAAAGTTTTGTTTTCACTGTTGATTAACATAAACTTGGTAAATGAGTAAAAGTAAAATTAAATGAAACTTGTACTGTAAATGGAATTGATAATATCTAGAAATAGCTTTATTTAAGGAAATTAGGGCCTAGATTGTAAGCTCTTGCAGCAGTCACATTTATTCCTGAGCTCTGATCTCTAATTGTTATTTCTAAATCCTGAGATGCTTTGCTCTTTAGGTATAACCTAATAGCTCCCCAGAATTTAAGAACTTGTGTGACACCTGGAACCCAGAGTTAACGTTAGGAAGTTATAAAAGTAATGAAAAAGCAGCCATATGGCTACACAAAAAGAGTGCCCATAGAGAAGCCATGTACTAGTCAGCCAAAGCAGTGCTGATGCAAAATACAAGAAGCTTATGTTTACCAGGCCTTAAAGCATGTTACTTCCCTCACCAAAGTTTGTTGCCTTGTGTTGGAGCAAGGTGGCTGCTGACATCTGCCAAGAGTTCAGGCTTCCTGGGTTCCTCTCTTTCTGGGGCTTGCTTCTCTCTGGGCTCAGGCTTGCTTCTCTCCACAAGGCCAGCTGTAGACTATCAGGCAAGTGGCCCTTCTCTTTTCCTGGGACCTTCTGTCCTTCCTCACAACCAAGCTTCTCTATGTGCTTACTTCCCCAGGCTCCATCCAGCATTAAAGCTCCAAACTTCCTCCACTGCAGTTTCTGTGTTAGTCCCTGCCCACCAATTAGTGGGGACTCAATGTCCTACTGATGTAGCCCTATCAAAGCCTCAATCATTATTTAATCAAGTAAAAGTAAAACCTCTGAATCCAATACACACTAATATGCACAGAGGAAAAGACCAGTTTCAAACATAAACCAATATTTCTTTTGGATTTCACCAATAATATCAAACTGCTACAAGCTGCCATGAGGTGATAAAACAAATTGACATTATGGCTTACACCTTTGGAGGGTTAACTTCTATGATATTGTAAACTTGGATCTTGCACACACCAAGCAAATATCCTAGGACCTATGGGAGAAACCTCCACTGTTATATTTCTCACTGGAGAACCTGATAAATAATGTGCCAGGACCCTAACCCCCCTCAGCAGAAACCCACAGCTTTAGGAAAATAAAATACCCTCAGACCCTTGTCCCTTTCTCCCCTCCTCTGCCCCTTTTTCTCCATGGAATCCATGTCAGGAAGATAAGCACTCCTGCCTGCCCCTTTGAATTGAAATTTACAACTCTAAACAGATGACTCTTTTCTACCCTAAGGAAGATAGGAAGATAAGCTCACCATGCTTTTCTGCTTTTGTGACCCTGCCTGCCCACTTGCTCAGGAATTTGACTGCTTACTGTTCCTATATAAACTTATGAAAATTGGAAAATGGGCTCAGATTTTTTGGAGACTTGACTCTCCCCTGGGACTGCGCATAATAAAACTTTGTTCATCCATACCCTCAAGAGTGCTGCTTGGGTTTCTTTCTGCCAGCTGCAACACTTTGTTTCCTGACTGGGAAAGACCCAATCAAGCAGGCCTTTGTGCCTTTGGCCTGGGGATGATTGGCATGGCCATCTGCCATCTGCAAGCAAATGAGGTGGGCACCATCTTTCCTCTGGATGGGATCTCCTTCTCAGGCAGTCCCCAAAATCTGTGTCCCTACACTCCGGCCTGACTCAGTGGGGAGGTAGACTGTACAGTGCCAGAGGTCTCTGGAATCTTATGACCCCGTGTGCCAAGTCCTCAGTCAGGCCCATCTCTGGATGGAAGAAGAGACTGATCACCTCCTGAAATCTCGAGTACTGAGATTCCAGAATAGTGCAATCCCTGTGGGAGGGACTGCATAACCTCTGAGTGACTGTGTGAGTGAGTGAGGATGGCAGAGGCTTGCATCTGCTGTACCAGTCTATGACTCCAAAACTTTATGCTACGTAGCCTGCATGGGCCCTAACCTGTTTTCTGTGGCTACGTCATATGGCATAACAGGCACCCTGAACTTTACCTGGATGCCTTAGCTAAGACATGCCTAAGTTCTCGTGACAGATTCAGACAGGCAGGCATCTGAGTGGCCTTGAAAGAGGTGACCCCTTCCCTTATCTGTCTTGTGCCACTGATGCAGGGTATGGGCTCATCACAGTCAAAACCTACCGTCTTAAACTGCATGCTCAAGAATTTCAAAAATGGTTTTTCCAGAGATTATGGCATCCAGATGAACCCCAGCACCCTCTGAACCTTATGTGAAGTTCAGTGACCCACTTTCAATGTTGCCTGGCCCTCAGAAGGAACCCTGGGTATAGCCAGGGTCTGTGCAGTGTGACTGATGATCACAGGAATTCCTGCCACCCCAATCAATTTCCCTACATCAAATCTTGGTTGGAGGTAGCCCACACTCTACCCCCTTGGGTTCAATTGTGCATTGGAAAAAAGGGAGAGAGCAGGGTCTTAGTTACACAGGGAATGGGGCTCCAAAAGCCAGTCATTCACCAAGGGTCCCCAGAGGAGGACCCAACCCCACCCCACCACCTTATGCTCCAGCCACTCTAGCCTCTCCTCCTAGCCCAAGAGTGCAGGCAGATCTCCCAGAAACATCCCCACCTTCAGTCTCTCCTCCTAGCCTCGGAGTGCAGGTAGATCTCCCAGGAACTCCTCCACCATTGGTCCCTCCAGGAACATCAACCCCCTCTCAAGAAAGCCCTACAACCCCACTAGCAAGGAGACTCCAGTTGGCACAGCCCATGTTACAGATGCCCCTCTCTGAAACACAGGGTCTGGCCCAGATTGGCAAGAATGGGACCATCCAACCCAGGAAGCCTGTATTATACTACCAGCCCTTCACAACTATAGACCTCTTAAACTGGAAGCACCACACCCCCTCCTACTCAGAAAAGTCCCAGGCCCGTATTGATCCCATGGAATCCATTTTCCCAACCTATCATCCTACTTGGGATGATTGCTGCCAATTTCTCCTGACTTTGTTTAATACGGGAGGGAGACAACAGATTCTGACAAAAGCCCAAAAGTGGCTGCAGGAGCAGGCTCCTACTGGAGTCTTAAACCCAGAAGATTGGGCATGATAAGTGGCACCAGAAGCACAACACTGATCAGGGGCTGGCTGCACTCCAGCAATATCAGGACGCGTTCCTCCGAGGGGTCCGAGAGGGGGCAAAATGACCCACAAACATGACAAAGAAGACTTTAGTTACTCAAAAGCCCAATGAATCTACAGGAGATTTCTATGAATGGCTTTTTGAAGCCTTCATAATCTACACTCTTGAGAGGGGGCTTATATCCCATGGGGAAGATGGATGGGGCTATCCTGCCTGCAGCTGCAGACTCTCTTTTTTCCCTGGGATGGCTGTTGTCCATCATCATCTCCCCACCAGTTGTCCTGGGTGAGTCCAGTGAGCTGTAGAGTAGGGGTTGCAACTCTGTCAAGGTTCCGGGTCCAGCTGGCACATGGACAGCTCAAAGACTCCAGTCTCTGGATGTACATCTACAAACTCCAGCACCAAATATAGGTTTGAATAGAAGGGACAGATGAGCAATGTGCAAGGAAGGCATAATTAAGTACAACTCTGTCACTTTCAGGAGCACAAACTCCAAGATAGGGCCCACTGGCAAGACACCAAACTCTGGAACTTTCCACCATGACCTGGGTGTCTCCAGAACATCAGAGGCCCCACTATTTGGGGTAATATCCATTTTGGAAGTCTATGCGATCTTGCAGAGATGTGTGTAAGTGTTACCTTTGGGATGACCTCCCAACTCATTTTGAAGTCTCTTAGCCATATAAACTCATTTGTCTTTACCTTTTCCCCTTTTTATTTGAGGGCTTTCTCCAGTTGCATTGCTAGTTGGTGTTTGGTAGCAATCCCTTGGTGCTAGGGAGGTTCATCCCTGGGAGTCATGTCCCATGCTGGGGGGAAGGTAATGCACTCATATGCTGAGTTTGGCTTAGAGTGAGGCCACATGTGAGCAACAAGGAGGCTCTCAGGAGGCAACCCTTAGGCACCCCATACCAATAGGCTAAATTTCAATATCAAGAGCAAAGGCTTATAAGCCTAGACATCAATATCAAGAGCCCATCAGTGGATCATCCTCCTTCACCAGTCACTGCCCCTGCACTTGGGGGACTGTTGCTGCTCCCTTAGAGAATGTGGCAGAGCTCTCCAGGATGGGAATTCAGTATTCTTTCAGTTATTGTGTTAGTCCACCCACTGTGACAATGCCCCATGAAAATTAAAACATTTTTACACATCTTATATGTATGCTCAGGGGAATTCCCTCCCATGCATCCCCCATCACTGACACCCCGCACCACAAATCCTCCTCTGCCCCAGTTGTAACCTTCCTGTGAGCCAAAGCTTCCTCAAAAATGAAGGAATTCCAACAGCCAAATAAAATTAATAGGAAAATGAAACAATAATGATAAGTTTAAATATAAGAAATAAAATACATAAAAACGTAAAAAAACTAAAACTAAAATAAAATTAAAAGATTGGGCTATTAAAAATGAAAAATATTTAAAAAATTGTTTTTTTGACATTTTGCCTTTCATTACTGCATTATTTGGTGTCCTGTCTGTACCGTGACACCTTCCACCACTCATTCCCCAGTGTCTCACTATATTTCACTTTGTTTTCAAAGAAATTTTAGGTGACAGCAAAGTCACACACAGAATACAGGAGACTCTCATATACCCAACATCCTCCCTCTTTCCTCCCCCCCATATTAATACCTTTTTTTATATGGATGGTACCTTTGTTATAACTGATATATGAATAGTGAAACATAGCTACTTAATATGGTCAATGGTTTACATTATGGTTTAAATTTTAGATTGTACACTTCTATAAATTTTGATGATATTTATCATGTCCTTTGTCCATCATTGTAAGATCATGTAGAACACTTCCACTGCCCACTAAATGCCCCCTGTTTGATCTATTCTATTCCTCCCTCCCCCTCCCTTTGTGGCTCATGTCTACCCCCTGGTTTCACTCCTTGGATGACAAGATTCATAGTTACATGCAACAAGACTGAGGTCTTGACACACTAGTTTGTCCTCTCCTATTAGGAACTGCTCATATGGTCGAGAGACTCCCACCTGTCTATTTGTGAACAAATCTGTCCCCCTGAGGATGGGAGTCCAACTCCTTCCTGCTCATTATGTGGGTCTCCACCCACTGATAGAACATATAATGACAGGATGTTCACTCACACACTCCCTAGAAGCGTAATCCAGGTGTGCTCTGTCCCGAATGCCCCCCTATCCAACACGCTAAACCAGTAACTCTTCATTGTCATATTGCCATAAGAGCATTCCCAACTTTGTACTTTCAATCACATACCCACAAATCCCCAGTGTTCACCTGGTCTCTCTCCCAACCCTCCCTCCAGTACACAGACATTCCAACCCACTATTCCCAATCTACCCAGTCAACCCTGCACCACCCAACCTGGTAATATCACTATCCTCCTGTCATATCCCTTCAATATGTGTCTACACACTTGAGCAGACTCAGATAGGTGAAAGTGTGTTTTCTTATTTTTTAATTGTTTATATTTCAATCATTATACGTACAAAATAAAAATAGAAAAGATATTGTATGATCCATTTATATAAAATGTAAGCATAAATCAATTTATAAAGATGAACTTTGATTACTGGTTACTAGGGCTAGGGAAATCATGCTAAGGGGTGTGGAGTTTTTCTTTTTGGAGTAATGAAATAATTCTCAAAGTTTATCTTATGATGAATGCACAGCATTGCAATTATACTAAAAGACATTGATTATGCACTTTAGATAGATTGTATGGTATGTGACTATATCTGAATAAAACTATTTAATAAGTTTATAATTGTGGTAAAATAGCCAGAAATAGCAGCTCTGTACAGCCGGGGAAACAGATTGAGGGGTGAAGAAGTTTCTTGTTTATTATTATTATTATTGAAATAATGAAAATGCACTACTGATGATGGAAGTGATAAATGCACAACAATGTGATATAACAAATAACATTGATCGTTATTATTAATAAATTAATACATTTATTATGTATCAATAATATCACACTAAGTCGAACCTCCAGCCTAGTTGCCAACAAGCTGACCTCAGAATGACAGTATCCCCAGGCCTGGCCTTTTGAGGTGTTCCTGCCCTGTCACTGCTCTGCATTTCCTTTGGCTGTTGTCCTGTCAGCCACCCCACTCCACCCCCTTAGAACCACCCCTCCCTGATCAATCCTGAGGGCCAGCGAGATCGCCTGTTGATTGGTTGCCAGGCGCTGCCCATCACGGAGC
>JAQZBX010070105.1:0-15472 GCA_029593785.1 Cabassous unicinctus
GGGCCCTACTTTGGAGTTTGTGCTCCCGAGTGTGACAGAGTTGGACTCAATTGTGACTTCTCTACACATACTTCTTCTGTTCCTTCTATTTGAACCTACAGTTGGTGCTGGAGTTGGTAGGTGTATGCCCAAGAGACTTGAATCTTAGGGCTGTCCATGTTCCAGCTGGGCCCTGAGCCTCAGCAGAGTTGCAACACCTACTCTTCAGTTCATTGGACACACCAAGGACAATTAACAAGGAGGTGAGGATGGACAACCACCATACCAAGGAATCAAGAGAGTCTACAACTGCAAGCAAGAGTCCCATCCATCAGCTGTATGGGATCTAAGCCCCCTGTCAATTAGAGGTGGAGTGGGCATCAGCATCCCAGAATCCTCAGGATTGGGGAATAAAATATAGACTAGAGTGGACTTACTGGTATTCTACTATAGACTTATTGTGATTCTAGCAATGGAAGAAATTATATCATTGATGTAGAGACAGTGGCCACTGGAGGTACTGAAGGCAGGGAGAGGGAAAAATAGGTATAATATGGGAACACTTTCGGGACTTGGAATTTCCTGAATGACACTGCAACAACAGATACAGGCCATTATATATCCTGCCACAACCTACAGAATTGAGTGGGAGAGAATGTAAACTACAATGTAAACTATAATCCATCATTACTGGCAATGCTCCAAAATGTGTTTATCAATTGCAATGAATGTACCACACTAATGAAAGAAGTTGTTAATGTGGGGAAATGTGGGAGGTGTGGGGAGAGGGACCTACGGGAATCCCTTATATTTTTTTATGTAATCTAAGTATCTTTTAGAAAAAATAAAAAATATATTTTTTAAAAAGCCATGACCCAATTATATGCTTTTTAAAAGAGATTCACCTTAAATTCAAAGATACAAGTAGGTTGAAGGTGAAAGGAAGGAAAAAAATTATAGCATGTAAATAATAACCAAAAGAGAACTAAGGTTATTTAGGTTTATTAACATCAGATAAAATAGACTTTAGGTCAAAAACTGTTACAATGGTCAAAAAAGGTCACTATATACTGCTAAAGGAGTTAATTCAACAAAAAGACATAACAATTATAAATACATATGCACTACTAGCAGAGCCCCCAAAATATATGAAGCAAATATTGACAATTTTGAAGGGAGAAATAGAGGGTTCTATATTGATAGGAGACTTCAGTATACCACTTTTAATAATGGAAAGAACATCTAGACCAGGGGTTCTTAACAAGGGGTCCTTGAGCTTGAAATGAAATTTAAAAAACAAACAAAACCATTATTCTTGTGGGGATGTGTTGGTGTGGGTGTGATATATTTATTAAATAATACACATGGGAAGCGGGTGTGGTTCAATCAATAGAGCCCCCGTTTACCATATGGGAGGCCCCAGGTTCGCTTCCCAGGGCCTCCTTGTGAGGGCAGGCCAGCCCGCGCGGCGCGGTGGGCTGATGCAGTGGGACCTCACAGCAAGGGGGAGATAAGCAGACGCAGAGAAAACACACAGCGAATGGACACAGCAAGCACAAGCAGCAAAAGGGGGGGATAAATAAATAAAAAAATAAATAAATCTTAAAAAATAAATAAATAAATAATATACAGTATAGTGTGGACTTAGCAAGGGGCCTGTGGTTTTCACCTGACTGGCAAAGGGGTCCATGGAACAAAAAAGGTTAAGAACCCCTGATCTAGACAGAAGATCAACAAGGAAATAGAAGACTTGAATGATATCATGAACCAACTAGACCTAACAGACCTACATAGAACACTTAACCCAACAGCAGAAAAATACACATTCTTCTCTAGCGTACATGAATCATTCTCCAGGATAGACCATATGTTAGGTCATACAATAAGTCTCAATAAATTCAAAAATACTGAAGTTAAACAATGTGTCTTCTCCAACCACAATGGAATGAAGCTATAAATCAATAACTGAGAGACAACTGGACAATTCACAAATATGTGGAAATTAAATTAAGCAGCACTTAGACAAACAACGGGTTAAAGAAGAAATCACAAAAGAAATTAGAAAATATCTTGAGGGAAATGAATACAAAAATACAATGTGCCAAAATGTATGGGATGCAGCAAAGGCAGTGTTGAGAGGGAAATTTATAGCTCTAAAATGCTGACATTATAAAAAAAGACCACAAATCAAGACCTAACCTCACACGTGGAGGAACTAAAAAAACAGGAACAAATTCAACATAAAGCAAGCAGAAGGAAGGAAATAACAAAGATGAGAACAGAGATAAATGCAATACAGAATGAAAAAATAATAGAGAAAATCAATGAAAACAAAAGTTTGTTCTTTGGGAAGAGCAATGAAATGGGCAAACCTTTAGCTAAACTGACAGAGGAAAAAAAGAGAAAGGACACAAATACCTAAAATTAGAAACAAAAGGGGAGAAATGACTACCAACCCCACAGAAATAAAAATGATTGTAAGAGGAAACTAAAAACAACTGTATGCCAACAAATTAGATAATCTAGATGAAATGGACAAACTCCTAGAGATATACATACTACCTACACTGACTCACAAAGAAGTAGAAGAATTCAACAAACAACAACTAGTAAAGGAATTTAATAAGTAATAAAAAACCTCCCAATAAAGAAAATTCCAGAACTAGATGACTTCACAGGTCAATTTTACCAAACATCCCTAGGAGAATTTACATCAATTCTGCTCACAGCCTTAAAAAAATCCAAAGAGGTGGGAACTCTCCCTAACTCATTCTATGAGTCCAACATCACCCTAATTCCAAAGCCAGTTAAAGATACTACAAGGAAAGGACATAATATGCCAATATTTTGAATATAAATGCAAAAATCCTGAACAAAACATTAGCAAACCAAATGCAACAGTACATTGATAGAATTATTCACCACAATCAAGGGCGATTTATCCCAGGTATGCATGGGTGATTTAACTTAAAATCAATCAATATAATATACCACATTAACAGAACGATGTGGGGGGCGGGGGGGACCACCTGATCATCTCAATTGACAAAGAAAAGGCATTTGACAAAATCCATCTCCTCTTCTTGATAAAAACACTTAGAAAACTAAGAAACGAGGAAACTTCCTTAACATAAGGGGCATATATGAAAAACCATGGCTAACATTATACTCAGTGGTGAAAGACTTAAAGCATCCCCTCTAAGATCAGGAACAAGACAAGGATGCCCACTGTTACCACTGTTACTCAACATTGTACTGGAAGTTCTAGCTAGAGCAGTTAGGCAAGAGAAAGAAAGAAACAGCATACAAACTGGAAAGGAAGAAGCAAAACTTTCCTTATTTGCAGATGACATGATCCCACATAGAGAAAATCCTGAAAAATCCACAACAAAGCTACTAAAACTAATAAATGAAACCAGAAAATCGGCAGGTTACAAGATCAGCATGCAAAAATCAGCAGTGTTTCTATATACTCCGGAACAATCCATAGAGGAAACCAAGAAAAAAATCCATTTATAATAGCAACTGAAAGAATCAAATATCTAAGGATAAATCTAACCAAGGATGTAAAGGAGTTGTACAGAAAACTACAAAACATTGCTAAAAGAAGATCTAAATAAATGGAAGGTTATTCTATGTTTGTGGATTGGATATCAATTTTACCCAAAACAATCTACAGATTCATCACAATCCCAATCAAAATCCAACAGCCTTCTTTGCAGAAATGGAAAAGCCAATCATCATATTTATATGGAAGTGTAAGGGTCCCTGAATAGCCAAAACCATCTCGAAAAAGAACAAAGTTGGAGAACTAATACTTCCCAATCTTAAAACTTATTACAAAGACACAGTAATCAAAACAGCATGGTGCTGGCAAAAGGACAGATATATAGACCAATGGAATCAAATCGAAAGTTCAGAAATCAATCTCACATTTATGGCCAACTGCATTTTGACAGGGGTGTAAAGTCCACTCAATTGGGAAAGAATAGTCTCTTTAACAAATGGTTCTAGGAAAACTTGATATCCATATGCAAAAGAATCTATGTGGATCCCTACATTATACTATACACAAAAATCAACTCAAAAAGGATCAAAGACCTAAATATAAGAACTGGGATGATAAAGCTCCTAGAAAAAAATGTAAGGAAGCATCTTCAGGAACTTGTGTTAGGCAATGATTTCCTATACTTTACCCTAAAAGCACAAGCAACGAAATAAAAAGTAGATAAATGGGACCTCAACAAAAATTAAAAACTTTTGTGCATCCAAGGACTTTATCATGAGAGGGAAAAAAAACCCACACAATAGAAGAAAATATTTGGAAACAATGTATCCAATAAGGATTTAATACCCAGAATATATAAAGACACCCCATAACTCAACAATGAGAAGACAACCCAATCAAGAAATGGGTGAAAGATTTGAATAGGCATTTTCCAAGAAGATAAACAAATTCCCAAAAAGTAAATGAAAAGATGGTCAACATCATTAGCTATTAAAGAAATGCAAATGAAAACCACAATGAAATACCATTTCACACCCACTAGAGTGGCTATTTTTTTAAAAAGGAAAATAACAAGTGTTGGAGAGGATGCGGAGAAATAGGAACAGTCATTCATTGTTGGTGGGAATGTGAAATGGTACAGCCACTTTGGAAGACAGTTTGGCAGTTTCTCAAAATGTTAAATATGGAATTGCATATGACCCAGCACTCCCACTTCTAGGTATATACCCAAAAGAATTGAAAGCAGGGACTCAGAGATATTTGCACACTGATGTTCATAGTGGCTTTATTCACAATTGCCAAAAGACGGAAGCAACCCAAGCATACATCAACCAATGAATGAATAAACAAAATGTGGTATATATATACACAAGGCAATATTTTTCAGCCATGAAAAAGGAATAAAGTCCTGATGCATGCAACAACATGGATGAACCTTGAAGACATCATGTTGAGTGAATTAAGCCAGACACGCTATTGTGTGATCTCACTGATGTAAAATAATTAGAATAAGCAAATAAATTCATAGATACAGAAACTAGAATACAGGTTACCAGGGGCCTGGCAGGGTTAGGGGAGGGAAGTTGATGCTTAAATTGTACAGAGTTTCTATTTTGGGGTGATGGAAAAATGTTGGTAATGGATGGTGATGATGGTAGCATAACAATTGTTACCATAATTAACAACATGAATTATATATTTGAATGTCACTATAAGGGGAAATTTTAGGTTGTTAAAATAAAAATAGGACCTTACAAAGAGTGACCCTAATGTAAACTATGTTCTACAGTCAGCACAATTATAATACTACTCTTTCATCAATTGTAACAAATGTACTAAACTAATGCAAGGTGTTAATGATGGGTGGGGGAGTATACGGGAACTCTGCATTTTCTGCATGATTTTTCTGTACCTACAAGTTCTCTAATTTTTAAAATGTAGTAATTCGAAGCTTAAAATAATTTTTTTAAATGTTTAGACATATGGTATATGAGCCCCCATTTTTCACTTGCCAGTAAGGTAGGGGAGTTCCTAGGGAAGGGAAAATGTTTTTTAAGGGAGGGTGTGGGAGGACTCTCTGAAACAAAAAGGACCAAAATTATTTCTTTGCTCTGAGGCGCTCAAAACCGTGTCTGGCACATAGCAAGCACTTGATATATATTTGTTGAAAGAAAAAGGAAGGAAGGAAGGAGGGAGGGGGAATTTGAGTTAAAACTTTCACACATCCAGGAGCTTGTGATATGGAGTCAGAGAGGCCAGAGCTAAACCCCTGACTGTCCACCTGGAAGTCCTTGGGAAAGTGATTTGACATCGCTAATCCTGTTTCCTCATCTGGAAAATGGGGAAGGCATGCCTATCACATAGTGAGAACAAATAATTCTTAGCTTCTATATCATCAGTACTATCATCATTTTTCATTATATACTCCACCTCCTCAATCCCATTTAACCTAGAAGTCATATTCTGAGGATTAAATGGTTTCAAACAACCTCTGGAAGGTTATTGCCAGTGAGAGAGAAATGTTTCAGGATACTAATTTCAGCCCTACCATCATCCTCAAATGCCCCTCACCCCCATAGCAGCTGCTGTTGGTGCCCCACCCATACCCCCTGGTACTTTCCACTTCAAAACTCAGCAGCCTGATTTCCAGTGGCCAGCACCACATTCCTTTGCTTAAGGGCATTCCCAGATCTCCAGAGCCCACATGGCCACTACATGGCAGGATGAGAATGACAGGATGAAAATGAAGGGAATTACCACCTGTATTAGTCAGCCAAAGGGGTGCTGATGCAAAATACCAGAAATCAGTTGGTCTTTATAAAGGGTATTTATTTGGGGTAGAAGCTTACAGTTACCAGGCCATAAAGCAAAAGTTTCTTCCTTCACCAAAGTCTGTTGCCATGTGTTGGAGCAAGATAGCCACGGTCGTTTGCCAGGGTTCGGGCTTCTTGGGTTCCTCTCTTCCCGGGGCTCCGTTTCTCTCCGGGCTCAGCTCCTCTGTTTCCTTCACAAGGTCAGCTGTAGACTATGAGGCTCTCTAGACTCTGCCTCTCTCCACAAGGCCAGCTGTGAACTGTCAGATGAACGGCTCCTCTCTTTTTCCGGGGCCTTCTCTCCTTCCTCATCAGAACTCCAACATCAAAACTACTACTACTCTGTCTTTTGCCATGTCTTTTATCTTTGAGACCCCACCCACCAAGGGGTGGGGCTCAATGCCCTACTGATGTGGCCCAGTCAAAGCCCTAATCATAACTTAATCATGCCCAGATGAACAGACCAGTTTACAAGCATAATCCGATATCTATTTTTGGAATTCATGACTATATCAAACTGCCAAACTGCTACACCACCCAAAGGGCAGCCTACGACTAATAAAGGATGGGAGTCCTAGGAACTCTTTCACTCCTGGGTGTATGTCATACTGACTCCCAGCAAGATCATGTTCCAATGACCCTCAGTGATCACCTGTTTGCTAATGAACCCTCTGGTTGCTGACTTTCTTTCATGTCCCCACTCTCCTTCCTATGCTTCTTGGGATCATCTCTCAAATAACTTGCACTCAAATTTCATCTCAGGCAGGATCTGCTTTTGGGGGAACACTAACTAAGGCAATTCTAGAATTTAGAAATTTAGGCTGAATACGTTAAAGAGATTTGCCCAGATACATCCACAATGGTATGCCTATGGGCACACCAGTTCTATGGCTAATGTCCCTTCTAATTGCTCAGTGTCCATACCTTACTGCTTGTTAAATATTTTTAAAATCACCTTTTCACATTTAACCAATATGTTACTGCCACAATTGCTGCTTGGAAATATAAATATTCTATAAACTAGATCTGATCGTAATTTCATCTAATAAACTAATAAATATTTCTTAATTTTCTTCCTACAACATATAGTATTACAATTCAATAGTTAAGTGTGGGGTGGGGGAGAATAGACAATAAAAGATCATTCAATGCCCCCACCCACATACAAAAGCCAATTTCTAAAAAATATTTATTTTATTTATTTCTCCCGCACCCCCACCCCCCATTGTTTTGTGCTCACTGTCTGCTCTCTGTGTGTTCTTCTGTGTCTGCTTCTCTTCTCTTTAGGCGGCAATGGGAACCGATCCTGGGACCTTCCAGAGTTGGAAAGAGGCACTCAATCTCTTGTGCCACCTCAGCTCCCTGGTCTGCTGTGTCTCTTATTTTCTCTCCTCTGTGTCTCTTTTTTTGTGTCATCTTGCTGTACCAGCTCTCTGCGCGGGCCATCACTCCACGTGGGCCAGCTCTCTGCTCAGGCCAGCTCGCTGCACGGTCCAGCTTGCCTTTCACCAGGAGGCCCCAGGAATCGAGCCCTGGACCTCCTTTATTGTAGATGGGAGCCCAATTGCTTGAGACATATCCGTTTCCCAAAAGCCAATTTTTTGTTGGAAAATTCCCCATATTTTTAAGTGAGGTACCATAACCCACATATGGTGTCAAATAAAGTATCTTCTCTTAAATATTTTTGTACTTAGCAGTGACCTCAAGGCTTGACAAATATATTGTCTCTATGTTTTAATTTATTATCTCATAATCCCTTGGATGGTGACAAATTCTGAGAGCGTAACAAATATAGTAAGATCCCAATCTGAATATACTGTAACAAAAAAAAGATGACCTAGCTCTAGGGTGGGTGAATGCCAATGCAAATAGTGCCTAAACAGGGCAGCTGTTTGCAATTAGGTCCAATTAACAAGTTTTAAACACAGCATTACTGGGAACCTCTTTGAAGTGTGTTCTTCCATGAAGGTTTTGCTTTAAAGGGGTTTCCCTAAGAGAACCTAGTCAAAATCCACAAGTGAACATTGAACTTTCTATTTTGATTTAAGTGCCATGTAGAGTTCACAATTTTAATTCATTTTCCCCCAGCTATGTGAACAAATATCTGAAACATGTAGTGAAATGTCTCAGAAGGCATCTTTGTTGAAAAGAACATTAGTAAAGCCAGACAGAAGTAAAGCAATTTACTCTACTAGGATATTAAGTTGTAAAATATAATTTATTTATACAATAGAGCATATAAAAGCATTCTCTATTCTGAAATAAAAGCTCCAGGAGGGCAAGAACTTTGCCTTCTTATCACTGTATCCCTAGTACCTAGAACAGTGAGTGGTACACAGTGGGCCCACAATAAATATTAGTTGAATGAAAGAACAAATGAATGAATATTTATTAAATGTATGAATACATGTATGAATTTTGTGTATATATAATATATATAGCACATGCTAAAGTCCCTTTCCTACATACATATGTGCACACGCTAAGACACACACAGAGAAAGGGAGACAATTGTCTTTATTATCCTAATTATTTTTCTGGTGCTGCCTAGTCTGGCATAATTTGGAACCTGAAACTCAGCTTCATTTTTCACATCTGACAAAAAGATGGGAGACACAAAGTTTGGTGGAATGCACCTAGATTAGTACCCAGCACATGGTAAATGCTTAATAAATATATGTGGACTGAGTGAAAAAACTATGTGGTACTTGGTTCCATAATCCGTGATCAGAAGAAGTCCTAACTTCTCAGTGTTTCATTCTCCATGTATTTCCTAAGTCTTGCTCACTGACTTTCCTGCATGACCCTCTTAGTAGCAGATACTAGGCCCAGCCACACAGGAAAGTTCTGTAAGAAAAGACAGGGACACATTTTCCTTCCCTCCAGTCCTTGGCTCTGAGACACAGTCATCCACAGCTTTGCTGCAGGTGAGGTAAGACACTTATTTAGGAGATGCTCTGCAGATAGGAGACATGCTAGGAAGCAGGGGTTCTAAAACTGGGTTACCTATGAAAGATGTAGATTCCTAGGCCCTGGCCCCAGAAGGCTCAGGCTCAGTAGGCCTGGGGTAGGGCCCAGGAATCTGTATATTAAGGACCACCTTTGTGATTCAGGTGCAGATGATAAACTATTAGAGACACTAGGCTAGAAAAAAGCATTCTGGAAGAGGAAAATTTTTCATCTCAGAGTACTTCTAGAAAAGTAATGCCTACTCCTGGTTGGTTGGTGCCATCTCTTTAGGGACATTCCCAAACATTCTCTAAACAAGACTTTAAGTTGCTTTAATTTAAAGAAGAAAGATATAACACATATTACTTCTTTTCTGCCATGGTGGCGGTCATACACACACACCAGCAACCCAAGTGTATTTGCTCCCAAAAGTCCAAAAACACACTAGTAAATAAGTGACACTTTTCCCTGATGGGAAAACCCAAGGTATGAAAGTATTACTGAAACAAAGAGGATGATAACTAGAAAAGAGTAGTTGGAAATGTTAACACTAAAGAAAATCAAGGTCGAGGATCAGAGGCTCTGACATCTGGAATCAAAAAGACCAAAATTGTCTGTTACATTCTCAGGGCTGAAAGAGAGCTAGACTTTATCAAAGTATTGGAATGACAAATTCCTGCAAACTGATAATTTAGGAGCATGTAATGTATCTGTCCACACGACACCTAATTTCAGAGTCAATGGTGTGCTCCTTGAAGACAACCTGGAAAATCTAAGACAAATCGTCTGTTAGCATAAAGAATTTGAATGGTTTAAGTCCTTGATATATCATGCCTGCATGAAAGGATTCAGCTGTAAACAGAGCAGCAGGCCCACACTGCCTCATATCAAGACCTTTTCAGCTTGTTTAAAGGGGACATTATTTTCCACTGGGGATGTGGTTTCTTCAGAACTTGATGCACATACACGCACACAAACACGCACCTTGTCTGTCTTTTGCACACGGCAGAAAACTTTTCTGACAGTTTCCTAAGCAATAAAGGCCTAAATCTTTTTATACCTCCACAGGAAGCTAAAAGCTACAGGTTAAACTTAAGCTTCTATAGTACCAACTGGTCAGCCTTCCATATGCTGGAATATTGTGTGGCCATCAGATGAAATGGCTCAGAAGGCTGCCATGTAAATACAGTGGAACATTATATTGCAATTAGGAATCACAGTGATGGGGGTTTCTAGAAACTTATAAAGGACTACATGCAGTAATGATAACAGGACAAAGTAGAACTCCCAATTATATTCACATAAAAATTATATATGACATAAATCAGGTCTATATTTAGTTCAGAAGGAATTAGGGAATACACGTTTCAGGGGATTTGAGTTTTTCTGATGGTTTCAAATTCATGTTTAGATTTTTTTTTCAACCTTTTTAGGTTGAAAGGTGATGAAAGGAGAAAAACAAGAAAGAGTAGAAAGGGAGGGAAAGGAAGAAGGACAAAGGGGATAGGGAAGAAGTAGAAAGAAGGCAGACAGAGGAAGAAGACTTAGAAAGTTTACTGTATTTACTACGGTAATATCCCTGTGCTCCACCTCTGACAAAATCCTGAGTAGGTACCTTCTCTATGAACCTCAAAAAAACAATGTGAATCTAGTTCACCAAAAAGTATGACCTTTCATTGTTTATTAAATACAAGGAAGGTGTAGAAAAGACTGTCAATATGTCCACATCACTGAGACAGTTTGAATTTGGTGAATCCCAAAAAGAGATTATGTTCTTGAACTAATCCTTTCCGGGGGATGGGGGGGGTGGGCTTGGGATTGGACTACTGAGATATGACTCAGGTTGTGTCTCTGTCCTCTTACTGGAGCTTTACATAAATGGAGACACACAGAGAGACACACAGAGAAAGGAAGCCACCATTTTGATCCTGCCATGCAAGAGAGAGGACTACAGAAAAACAGAGAAGGCCCAGGTGGCTAAGAGAGGTCCTGGAGTCTACAATTGGCAGAGCACAGAGGTACAGAAAGAGGCCCCTGAGGGCCTGGACCCATGGAGCAGCTCAAGGCTGAGGAGGCAAGCCCTGCCATATGCCTGATGGTCCAAAGCTGAACTCCAGGAGATGGTGTGCCTTGAGGGGAAGGCAGGGACCTCAGCATGGATTACCCACCATCTTGCTTTGCCACATGGCAGAACCCCAGAAGCACCAGTAGCTGACTTTGGTGAGAAAGCATCTCTGCTGATGCTTTGGACATTCCACAGCCTCAGAACTATAAGCTTTTACACCAAATAAATTTCCCGTTATAAAAGCCAACCCATTTCTAGTACTTTGCATTGGCAGCCCTGTGGCAAACTAAAACAATCACAGACAGACACATTTGCCACTTAGGAGAAGAGAGCTTTGGCAACTAAGCAGTATACCTGCCTGGGATTCACCAACTGCACAGGGAACCAGCTGGTTGTTTCTGGGGCTTGTAAAAATTTGGCCCATTCCCAGTTGGTAGCATAGACAAGCAAGGCTGAGGCAAGTGTGGGTCTGGGCTCAGTGAAAATTTTTGAGCAGTCACCCTATAGGGTAAGACAGAGGACCCAGAAGTTCGTACTAAGAAAAATTTTCAAATAAGAAAAAACTTTTTCAACTCGACAGGCTACCAACAATGAGATACCATCACACATATCATACACACACACATACAAACACATACACTCACCAGAATGGCTATAATTAAAACAACTGACAATATCAAGTGTTGGTGAAGATGTGGAGCAACTGGAACTCTCATATTATTGCTAATGAGAGTGTAAAATGTACAACCACTTTAGAAAGCTGTTTGGCAGTTTTAAATGTAATTCTACTACAAGGTGTATACTTAAAAGAAATGAATGTGTATGTTCACAAAAAGACTCATACAGCAACATTCATGATAACCTCAGTCACTACAGTTCAGATTTGTTCCACATGTCAACTTTCTCTGGAACATCTCAGGGCATGGGTTTCTCATGGTAAAGTCCAGGAGCACAAGAGGACAGAGGAAACTTCCCATTCCTATTGAAGTCCCTCACTCAGAACTGGCACATGGTCACTTCTCTCCTATTTCTATTAGCCAAAGCAAGACCTGTGGTAAGCATTTACCAAGCATTTTTTACAGGCCTGACTCATAACAATGCAGTGAGGCGGATACAATTATTACCCCTTTTATAGGTGAGGAAATGGAGACTTAGAGAAATTGAGCAATTTTCCAATTTTTCACAAGTCCAGTGAATAGCAGGCATTGAGTGTAGAGTATGATTCCAAAGGCCCTAATACTGAATCAGGAGTTGGAAGATACTAGTCTCAGCTCTTACCCTACTTGTAAAGCCACTTGCAAAAGTCTGTGGAATGAGGTGATGCATAAATTTTTAAGTGGCTTGAATAAGTCATTTAACCAATCTGGCTTTCAATTTCTTCTTGTGTAAAATGAGTTATACTGGATCTGTAAGCTCGTTTCCAGGTATAAATTTAATGCCAAGATTCTGTGAACTCAGTAGAATGTTAACCATTAACCTGACAACAGCTGTAAATGGAAAACTTGCTAATCACTAAAAAATGAACCCCCAAATTATACCCAGATTTCAATATAAGAAGCCATATTCCTGGAGATCACAATGACATGATGAGATCTCATTATGTAGAACAGATACCAGTTTAAGTCCCCATTTTTAATGTTGAATTTTTCTTTTTTGGTTGATCCTAAAAGCACTAGGAAAAACTAATTCATTGTGAAATTAAAATTCCTCTATTAATGCAGGATTTTGCTTCAATTTTTAACTGCAATTTGCAGTTCCCATGGAAGCATTGTTATGCTGGTGGCATGTGAGTCTTTTCCTCTGCACTCTGCACCTTCCCCATGGGGCAAAAAGCACAGTGAGGTCGATACCCAGGAGAGCTGCCTCTGATGCTCACACAGACAAATCCCATTCTGATAAAAGCAAACCCTGAAATTGCCTTGTAGCTATCGGTATTTTAAATAACCTAACATTTTCTGGGAGTTTTAAAAATGTATTCCACTGGTCTCCCTAAATGGACTTACAGACTTTTAGAAAACAGAGACAATTTTTACTATTTTTTATGATCACTTAGTACTGTATTGTTTTGTATATTAGGATGGATGGATGACAGATAAAGGGACAGAAGGACAAGCAAACAAATATACTGTAACTCTGTTAGGAATGCTCTTCCCATCCTACTCCACCCCTTTCACCTAACTAACTCCTATCCTTTTGGCTCTCAGCTCAAGCAAGCCCTGCTTCCTCAGTCAAGGTCAAATTCTTTCATTATATCCTGTGCTGTGTTCCTTTTTTCAGAACACTAATCACTGTGAACTTATGCATTCATCAGTGTGATGCTTAATGTTCATCTCCCCATCTTGGCCATCATTTCCATGAGAACAGGGACCATGTACAAGCCAAAAAGAAATGAGCAAATAAATGGATAGGTGAATGTATGAACAACTGGCTATGGGCTTGGAGCTTGGTTATAAAGATGTTTCTACTATAATCATAGAACTGAAGTATTTCAGAAAAGAAAGGACCTTCAAAGATCAAATGGGAGGCTTCCAGGAAGATAGCAGACTAGTAAGACACAGGACTCTCTTCTCCTCCAGAAAAATAGCTAGTGGACAGGCTAAAACAGCCCAGAAAAAGATCTTCTAGGGTTTAGGACACCAGGAGAAGGCTGGACACCGCCCAGAGGAGAGAGGGACAATGGAGGGAAATCACGACAATGGAACTGTGAGTTGAAACCAGCGATTGCTACTGCCGGCACCATCCGCCACATTAAAAACTCTTTAGAATTCTTGGGCCTCTGGGCCTTTGACTACAGACAAAGGGGGCTCCAGGGATCTACCACCCCAAGAAAGGGGAGAGAGAGGGACACAGCCTAAGGTTCACTCAGCTTCTGACCCACAAATTTGGTCTGCTGTGTCCCAGGAGCCCTACCAGGCCAGGTGGGAATACACAGTGGTTTGCCCTGCGAGCCAGGGAAGGACTGGAGAAATTCTACTCTCTCAATCTCCCTCTCTTCTAGCTGGCACTAAGGGGAGAGAGAGGGACACAGCCTAAGGCTGACTCAATTTTGACTCACAAATTTGGTCTGCTGTGTCCCAGAAGCCTTTCCAGTTGGGGTGGGGCTGCGCCATTATTTGCCTTGGAGCCTGCAAGGGGCTAAAGATAAACGACCCTCCCAATCTCCTCCTCTACTAACAGGGACTGATTGTTGCAGATTCAGAGGGGAGTGGAAATATTTTCAACCCCGGAAAAGGGAGGTGGCTCCCAGAGAAGGCTGGGGAGCTGTCTCGGAGAAAGTCTGAATTACAATACTCATAGCCTCGAGACAGGAAGTTCTATCACATTGATCCGGCAGGTTGCAACAAATACACTCTGAACAGGCATTGAACTGAGAGGTGCCAAAGAACGCCATCTGCTGGCAGACCAAGGAAATGCATGCAGGAAAATAGAAGACATGGCCCAAGAAAAGGAATATATCAAAGCCCCAGAAGAGATGCAGAATTTGAGAGAAATAATCAGTGAGATGCACACAAATTTCTAAAATCAAATTAATGAGTTGAAAGACAATATGGTTAAAGAGATAAATGACATCAAGAAGACATTGAGCAAATGCAAAGAAGAATTTGAAATCTGAAAGTAACAGCGCTCATGGGACTGAAAGTCACAACAGGTGAGATCAAAAACACAATTGAGGCATACAACAGCAGCATCAAAATGACAGAAAAAGGAATAAGTGATACCAAAGACAGGACAGCTAAAATTGAAGAGAGGAAAGAACAGAGAGAGAAAAGATTGGAAAAAATTGAGCAGGGACTCAAAGAGTTGAATGACAACACAAAACTCAACAATGTATGTGTCACAGGAGTTCCAGGAGGAGAATAGAAGGTAAAGGGGACAGAAAGAGTATTTGAGGAAATAATAGCTGAAAATTTCCCAACTCTCATGAAAGAAATGAACTTACATGTAAAAGAAGCACACCATACACCAATCAGAATAAATCTGAATAGACTTACTCCAAGACACATACTACTTAGAAAGTTAAATGTCAAAGATAAAGAGAAAATTCTCAGAGCAGCATGGGAGAAGTGAACCATCACATACAAGGGAAGCCCAGTAAGATTTAGTGCAGATTTCTCTTCAGAAACCATGGATGCGAGAAGACAGTGGTATGATACAATT
>JAQZBX010070106.1:0-15471 GCA_029593785.1 Cabassous unicinctus
TTTCACACCTACCAAAATGGCAACTATTAAAAAAAAAAAAAACAACAGAAAATTACAGGTGTTGGTGAATTGGGAACACTCATTCATTCCTGGTAGGAAAGTAAAATGTTGCAGCTGCTGTGGAAGAGAGTATGGCAGTTCCTCAGAAAGCTAAGTATAGAATTACCATAGGACCCAGCCATACCACTTTTAGGTATATACCCAAAAGAATTGATAGCAATGACTTGAACAGATATTTGTACACTGATGTTTACAATGGCATTTTTCACAATTGCCAAAAGATGGAAGCAACCCAAATGTCCACCAACTGATGATGGATAACAAAATGTGTTATGTACATATATATAATTGAATATTATTCCATATTAAAAAGGAATGAAGTTCTGATTCAGACGATAACATGGATGAACCTTGAAGATATGTTGATGAAATAAGCCCAACACAAAAAGATTAATAGTGTATGATCTCACTGATATGAAATAATCAGGATAAGCAAACTCATAAAGTCAGAATCTAGAATATGGGTTACCAGGGACTGGGTTGGGGTAAGGAATGAGGAGTTAATGCTTAAAATGTACAGAATATCTACTTGGGTTGATTGTAAAGTTTTGGTAATGGATGGTGGTGATAGTAGCACAACGTTGTGAATGTGCTCAATTATGCATATGAATGTGGTTAAAAGGGGAAATTTCAGGCCGTATATGTTACTAGAACAAAAATTTTATTAAAAATCAGTTCTAGTATAAAATACATGACAAGAAATAAATGAAATGGGAAAATTAAAAAAAAAAACATGGTTAGATTAGGTCCCAAATATCCTGGACATTGAGATGAGGAAAGAGAGTGACAGCTTGATGACTGTGCTAAGAACCTAAGAAGAACCCAAGACCCAAGATACAGGGAGTTAAAAATGGGCATAGATGACCTTTCCTCCTATTCTGTCTGGAAAAGTCCTAATCTTATATAAAGACCCAGTTTGAATGTCACTTCCCTTTCAAGGACTGCCTCCCACTCTCACGCAGAATTAGTTGTACCCCACTCATCTTTGCTCCCATAGCACTTTGCAAGAAACTCTATTACAGCTATTATGCACTTATCACAGTAAATTGCAATTTATCTGTTTATGTGCCTGTCTATTTCCACCAGAATATGCACTCTCAAGGGTAAAGATCAGGTCTTATTCATCTTTGTATTCCCAGCACTTAGCACAGTGCTGACATAACAGCCACTTAAAATATGTTTTAGTACTTTTATTATTAAAGAAATGCATGCCCATGGTAAAAATTCAAAACAGCATGAATAAGTATAAAAAGAAAGGATAGCAGTTGCTTTTCCACAATCCACAACATCAGCCTCACTTCCCAAAGGCACTTTTGGCTACTACTTTCAAGAGATTCTTAATAATGCATAAATACTTCATGCACCCTTTCACCTACACCCAGGTAACACAAATGCAGGAATGGTTGTCTCTGTGAACAATATGGAGGGGTGTGAAATCCCCCAAAGCAAACGGTCATAGTCATAGAAGTATTCCAACTACAGAAGGAAGAGTACCTTCAGCCAGGACCTTGTCACACTCTGCATTTTATGAGTTGCTATGTTACAAATTCTCCCCACTCCCTGAAAGTTTTCCTCTCTTGATTTTATCTCTCTCTTTGTCTCTCCTTGCATCTGTCCTAACGCTCTTTTTTGTCTCTTCATTTTACTTTCTCTACGGTCTCTCCATGTCTCTTCATCTCCCATCTTCTCTCTGTCTTGCTTTCTTAGTCTGCCTCTGTAGTCCCAATCTCACTATCTGTCTCTCTCCGTCATGCTCTCATGTTCTCTTATTTTTTCTCTCTCTGATTCTCTCTTTCTCCGTCTGTCTGCTTCTATTATCTCTCTGTCTCAGTCTCCCAGTTTCTCTCTCTCTTCTTGATCTTGCACTCAGCCCTCATAATCAGTAAACATCCTTTATATAGCCTGAGAAGACTAGTGGTTCACTTTTAAGAGCAAACATTTAAATTTTGTAAATCAATGCTTAAGTTGCTATGAGTGCATCTACATTTATTATATTTGCATTGATATGTACAAACATGATGTAGAGACAGAGATACGATTGAGCCAGAGACTGAGATTTAAATAGAAATGTAAGCTCCCTTGTTGGGGATGGAAGGTCATCAAAATTTCTGGAAGGTAGTGTCAGGTTGGTGAAATTATCTCCAGCCCTCACTTTGGAATCAACAAAGGGATGCTGAACAAAAATCCTCACAGCACCTATTGCTGCACATACAGAAAAGAACGGTCTTCTTGCTGCTTTGCAAAAATCCTGGGAACGGACTTTGTCTCCCAACAATAGTGATTAGAATCAAAACAGGCAAGTTGAATGTGGGTTCTTTGTCTAGTTCAGTTGCCTGGAATTCTGTTCTAATGAGGCCAAAGTCACAAGTTCTCTCACTCTAGCTCTCTTTTTTTTTTTTTTTCATATTTCAAATAACTTTCAAAATAGAGATTTTGAGAGGGAAAGAGTAAGACAGAGAAGAGTCATGGTCCTCAAATATAAGAGAATGAAAGTGGAGTAAAAGACCATAAATACAGAAACAGAAGCAATATCATGAGCAACATATTACAAACATCTTTTTAGTAAGCCAGACTTGGGCATTATTAGCATTAGTACTAACATTAGCAAAATAATGAAAATAACAGCAATAATAATGAAACAGCTAGACCTTATTGATTCTTTACTATATGCTAGATGCTACTTTAAGTAATTTGTATCTATTATCTACTTTAACCCTCAAGCATCCCTATAAAAAGGGTCTGTACCATTATTATCCCCCATTTTACAGATAGTGAAACTAAGGCACAGAGTTACAAAGTAAAATGCCCAAATTCACACTGCTAGTAGATAGTGGAGCAGGGATTCAAATCAACCAACTCTTACGCGATATTGAATGGTCATTTGCCCACTTAGCCCCTTAAGGTACGCCTTGCCCATGGTGATGTAGACAGCCAAGAAAGGCATTCCCTGGAACACTCAGTGGACCGTGAGTGCCATGAAATCATTTCTCCACCCTCCCACAGAGCCTTCCGGTGGCCTTTGCTGTTGGGGGTGGGGCGGGGAGTCACAGTTTCCACTGTGGAATTGGTGAAAGCTGTGGGCCTCAGCTCTCCATGAGATAAAAATAGAGCTTATCGACACAAAACTGCACAGACAATGGAAAGGATTCATGGACTCCAAAACTCATGTGTAAATCTTAGGGAAATGATTTTCAAATATAGAGTCCCCAAGAATCTCCTAGGGAATTTGTGAAACGTAAAGATCCCTGGCCCCTGCTCCCCATCTGTAGATTCAAAAGCAGGTACCATGAGGACTACATTTTTAGCAACGTCTCCCTTGGTGCCTGTGATGGTTGGCCTAACGTGTCAACTCGGCCAGGTAATCGTGCCTGGCCAGGCAAGCACTGGGCTAATTGTAATACAAGGACATTTATGGGCTTTAGTCATCAGTGAGTTTACTGCCTAGATGGCTGATTACATCTACATCAACCAGGAAGATTGCCATCAGCAATGAGTGATGCTTTATCCAATCAGTTGAATGCCTTAAAAGGGGAAGTGATTTCAGCATTCAGAGAGAATTTCCCAGCTTGTCTTTGGACAGCCAGCGTCTACTGCAAACTCATCAAGGACCTTCATTGGACTTTCATCGGAATCCCTGGTTTGCAGCCTGCCTGTGGAACCTGGCCTTGTGCACCCCCACGGTCACGTGAGAGACTCTTATAAAATCTCCTACTATTTACAGATATCTCCTGTTGATTCTGTTTCCCTAGAGAACCCTGACTAACACAGTGCCTGTGAGAGAGCCCATGGCTGCACGCTGAGAATCCCTCCATCAATTTGGCAAAATGCAAGACAGAGCAAGTGGGGATGCAGATAGGTTCCTAAACCAGGAAGACCAACGTGCCAAAAATAGCCTTTTTCACTTTAGTGATTCTAATCCAGAATGTGTGGTGGGAAGTGCTGAGCTAAGGGGGGGACCTTTTGCTTTCAGCCTCCACATAGGCCGTGGAGCAGAAGGACCGATGGCCTGCTATTTGGTGTCCCAACAGCCCCTGCTACTCTGGTTAGGGGACGATGACTAGGGGCATCAATCCATTGGGTCCAGGGCACAACATGATTGGTTGGTTGTCTTTAACATGACTCTTATTAGCGCTTTCTTTTAAAAGTGTACAAGCTGTTCTTCACACTGTCACTCTAGGATCATTAACCAGCAGGGAGAAACCAAACAGTTCATCCCACATATTCTCCCGGGATAACAAGATGACACTTATTAATAACCCTAGGCGGGCTACTCATTAGGATGGACGGAGGTTAGAGCTTTGATCAAGCTGTAACAAGGAGAAACTAATTACCAAGTTAAGTGTCACAGGTCAGTGACCTGAGGATGGGGTGACATCGAAGGAAGAGTTCAGAGCAGGGTCGCTGTGTCAAGAGTTCCCCTACCATCCCAGTCCTCTGCACTGACTTGTGGAGTCCCCTAGATGGAAACTCAAAAGTAAGCGCACATGCAAAGGGGCAGCATGATGTACTAGAAAGAGCTTTGCAGTAGGAAAATGCAAAATCCAATTCTCAGCTCCACCACCTTCTAGCTGAATGACCTTGGGCAAGTTCTTTAACCCCTCTGAGCCCCGGTTTCCATCGCTTTAGAATAAGGCTAATGACATAGTTTGTAAAAGTGTTGTGAGGATTAAGTGGTGCTGCAACAGAATCTATTTCAGGGCAGCTGCTCACTAAATTGGTGGCTATATTATAAATAACATGTCTACATATACACATGATAATTATAAATAGTATAAATAACATTTTGTTATATTCAATATGTCTTATCTTGTTCCAGATTGTGTTCCACCAACTCCCTTTTATTCCCTTCCTTCGATTATAATCCTTCAGCATCACAAGCACTCCTCATGAGTCCCCCACTTGGACTACTGTATCTCTCAAATGCTTTTACACTCTAGGTTCCTTTAACTGAGACTACACTTAGTATAGTTTTAAAAAATTAAATTTCATCTGCGTAAGATAATTAGAGAGAGGAAGTGGTGGCTCTGCCTGCCTTTCTCCCCCACCCCCTGCTGCAGTAACCCCAGTCGTAAGTAATTTCATCTCAAAGTGCTTGAGAAGTGGAATATATATGGTGGGTAGGTTATTGCTAGGAATCATCTCTCTTTAAGGTCAATTTTTAAGGGCTTAAACAATGCCACAAGCATGACTTCTGATGAGGCAACTTGCTCTGAAGTCCAGGATAAATACTTGATAGCTGAGCCTAGAACCCAGGAGCTCCATGCCCAATGGCCACCTCTTGCCCTAGCAGCAAACTTTATGGGAGCAGGTGCACTGGCTGCAGGCAAACCACGAGGCCAGAGTGTGGCTGGGTCCTAACTCTTGCCTGTGGCAAGCCAGCGGTGGGCAAAACGAAGATTCAGCCATACAGTGTGACAAAACCTTGTTGACCCTCTTCTTCCACCAGCCGACTTGCTTAATAGCAATGCACCCGGACTTTCCTGTCTGCAAAATATAGATAATGACATTTGTCTTTCCTGTCACATAAGACAGTGGTGAAAATAAAACTGAGGAAACAGAAGTAGTGTTCCAATCTTTGAACACTGAATATTTTGAAAAGGGAAAAGGGTGTTAATCGATCTAAGGTAGTACAACAATGTTCAGGAGTTCTATAGAAATAGACACAGTATCTATTATGCACATGGAAAAGCTCACGTGGGGTTTCCTACAGAGCACTCATTCCTTTTGTTTCCCCATCTACATTTTAGAACAGGCTCTGTTGTTTCACTGTTAACCTTACACAGCAAGAGTCCACCTTTGTTTCTTGCCAACCATTTGACTCTTTCACCCACCCAAACTGAGCAGGTCCCGTGCCTTTCAGGAGGGACCCTATATGTCCACGGAGCCTGGCTCCTCCTCAAGCTGACCCTGTGCTCAGCCATCGCCTTTGGCCACTGCAGGGATGCTGTTTGGCCACTGTCCCCTCCAGGAGACATGGGTGCCTTCCCCACACTTTCTAGCTAGAGGACTATAATTGAGACAGACACAAAGACAGGACAACTATTTTGCCTATGTTTAGTGACAACATATGCTGGCAGGGAGCCAAATTAATCTACCCTCTGGACAGCCGTGTCGGTGATGTTTCTGACCAAGAACATAAGCAAAAGAAAGTCCTTTTGTGAAAACTATTTGTGGAAAATGTCAAGGTAAAAATGAAACGATGATTCCAACTGAGATTTAATGAGCAAATAAGTGCAGTCATGACTTTAAGTGACTGAACAGGTTTTTTATTTTCTTATTGGGGTTGGAATATATCCAAACTCACAATATCTATAATCATATTTTTTTAACCATTTCTAAGATTCAAAAGTTAGATAAAATAGTTTTCATTTAAAATAGTTTAATTGCCTAGACATAAGATTAGGAATTTTACCTTCTCTACTCTTAACCCTTACTCATGCCATCCTTTCAGCTCAAAGTATGCCTTATAATAATCTCAATCTATGTCTTAAAATTCTCCCTGTGGTTCACGGTTAGTTGAAGCATCAGCTCTGCTCTAAAGCTTCCAGACCACCATGTCCAGGAGATGCTCATCCTCCTCCGATCTCCTACGGCAAGCTGTGCCCCCAGAGGATGTGAGCCCTCTGCTGCCTCCTAAGAGGATTCTTTGAGTAAAAGATGGAAAGTTCTTTGAGGGCAGGGATGGTTTCATTTTATCTTTGTTCACCAACCCACATATATCTCTATACCAGTGCCTGACATATATCAGGAGCTCAATAAATACGGTAGAATTAAAAATAAACATGACAATTTGTCTAAGATTCTCATCATAGTGCTGGCACATGGTAACTACTCCTTAAATGTAAATAACTATTATTCTCATAATTAAATTAGATTAAACCGTCTGCTTTTGCACCCAAGCCTATAGAGTTTTGGGGATTCTTCTTGTAAAGGACATGGGTATAGTTTTAGAGACAACATTCATGCCAAGTTACTCTAGAAAATCTTATTAACTATCTAGGGTATATTTCCTTTCCAAAGGCAGATGAGGGGATTTTTTTAAGCAAGTTTGTTTACATGAGTATGAGATACAATAAAACTATTGAACTTTGTTTTGCTGCAAATCTTTTTACCCAGACTGAAAAGAAAGCCCAGTGGACCTTAATTTTTTGGATTTCCTAAAAATAGATACACATATGAAATGTGGGAAAAGGAATAATCCTGTGACGTATAAGGCTTATGCATGTATGGGTTAAGTGGATAGGTCATTGGATCATCTCTTTATCTTGCTCAAAGGCACATGCTGGCAGTCAGGAAAGCTACAATTTGAACTCAAATCAGTCTGCCTCCAAACCCACTGCCTGGCATGCCCATAGCACATCTGCATTCATTACTAGCAAAGATCAAGAAAGGTCTTGCTACAGAAAGCTAAAATCTTTGAAAATCTTACTCAAAAAAGGCCAGGTTAAAAATATATACCAAGATGTATTGCCCAGTCAAGTGTTCATATCCAACCTCTCTACAAAATCAGTTTTGTCATTAATTCAGCAAAGGCATCCACTGCTGAAGAACGGACCTGAAAGCTGAATGATGGCAGTTTACTTCAAGCTCAATGAATCACCAGGTGGAGATGCCATGTCTCACTAAAGATGAAAAGGTGGGTGGGAGAGAGAATGACAAGTCACTACTTAAGATAAGGAGTGCAATGTGGCAGGCACATGGTAAAGCCCTTTCTTCCCCATGGGGGGATGGGGCTTCCAGCAAAGAGCACGCCCTCCTCCCACCATCCTCTGAAATCAAACCAAGGATTATTTAAAATACAGGTTCCATAAGGTCAAAAATTTTCTCTCCTATCTTGAAGGCCATAAGACAAGTCATTTTGTGAGCTTTTGGAGTCAGATTACACTGGATTCCATTCCCTGCTCTGTCACTGACCCCCTCTGATCTCCATTTGGCTTTCTGGAGTCTCCTCTGAGAAATGGGAATAATAATATCTCCTCACAACATTCTGTAAGAATGAAGTGAGGTGATGAATGTAAGGCATCTTCCAGAAAACCTGACCCAGTCTGGGACGGAGTTCATTACTAAGGTTGGATGATAGGTGTCAAGTCCAACAAAGGCAAAGAGGAACATGGAAATCAACCAGACAAGCTCTTTGATAAACGCAACATTAGAGATATCATAATGGCAAAATATAAGCCAAGCAAAAGCCTCTGTTAACAATTCTTGTAACACTATTGCCATGAGAAAGGTACAGAGTGGTGAGATGAACTATTTACATTAACTCCAGCATAAAAATATGAAAAAGATACCAACACTTGCCACCTATTATAAGAATTAATAATTGTAGCAATTTGAAAATCCTTGGAAATAAGGAATAAACAAACGCATTCACACATACATTTATAGACAAAAATATATATTTTAGCACACTAAGGATTACAATATAAATTTAGATCAGGGCACAGCATGTCTCCGATGAGTAGGGTAGGAACAATATGTTCTTGCTTATGACACGAAGCTCATGACAAATGATTCATACCCAGCACCTTTCATGCCAAAAGATTCCCCCAGGTGTTCCACCAACTCAAGAAACAGTTTCCATCAAGCGAGGCTGCAGTATAGAGGAATCAAATCACACCCACGGATGAGGCAAGACAGTCATGTCTTTACACAAGTGCACAAGTCCAACAGCGGAAGGGCAGTAAGAAGAAGGGAAGGAGTTTAGAGACCCATCCAGAATTCCTCAGAAGTCTGACAGGCAGCCTATAATTACCATACATTTGCACCTTTAATGCAGGTGGTATTGTAATCAGAGGCTCTTCTTAGCAGAGGCTTTTAGCTAAAGGTAAGACAGGTTCAGACAATGCCTGCTTCTTGGTGCCCTGATGGGATTGGGAGGTGGATTCATGAGGAAGGATATCTAAAAGTGAAAAGATGAGAGCCCCCAATCTTATCCTAAGGTTTAGGTTTGTGGATTTCCCACTCTTGGGGAAAATGAGGTGGCATTAAATGCGAGTTCCAAACAGGTGGACCGAACTTTGCATTCATGGTGCTCCTTTATGAGTACTGTGCCATGTATTTCTCTGGAATTAATCTGATAGGCACTGCCCCAACTCTTAGAGGTGAGGAAATTCACACTCAGAGTGTAATGAACTAGCCAAGGTCACATCGCAAATAAAGGGAACTAGAACTCAGGTCTCTACTCTGCTCTTCATTTCACAAAGTTGCCAGGGAAGTTTCTGCCTCCCCTCCATTAAAAAAAAAGTATTTTAAATATTATCTCTCCTATAGAGCTGGACCAGCAAGTTGACCCAGCTTTGTTTTGGAGGACCAATATAAAGATAATTTCCTCCCTCCATAATCTGCATGTATATACGGGAAAAAAATTGTGTGTGAGCTACAGCAAGGGTGGGTATGTCCTTAAGGAGTAAGAGACGTCAGAGAGCAGGAATCTCATTAGTTAACATGATTTGGGGACTCCAAACTTTTAACACTCACAACCTTATTATTTCCTAGATTATCTCAGATATATCCTGCATGTTACCCATAGAAATCTTGACCCGAACAAATCCCAGGGGGCTTGTAAGCACCATTTAAAATATAGCCTGGCATGCTTGGTGCCATTTCTTAAATGGAGTTTCAAATTTGCCAAAGATGTACTCTCCTTTTCTCACTCTTTCCAAGATATTTCAAGAGATGAACTAAAGTAGAGGTCTAATGGTTGAATAATATTTTACAGCTTGAATTACATTAAAAGCTTTTATATTTTGAGCCCAAAGTCCTTTGCTTCTTTATAAAAGATCTCACATGTTTGATGTGTTTAAAAATCTTCCCTTAAAGCCCGAAGCTTTGAGTTAATCACTTAAAGCAGTGGGAAAGTTATTCAATCAGTTTAAGAAGATTCAAGTTCAAATTGGATTATTAGTTTTGGTGGTTATGATAGGAAAGGTATCATAGTTAAGGTAGAGAATGAGGGCAAAGATCTCCAGAACTTTAATGGAAAAAATTTGGCTTCAATTATTTGATTAAACCACTCCTGAAAACCATATAAAACCACAGCCTCTGTCATGAAGGCTGAACTGTAGGGAAAACCCTTCCGGTGCTCTCAGGACAGAAAATACTATTATCATGATTTGCCACAATACATTTTATGTCTATGTATCCAAGGAATCCACAACAACAGATTATTTTAAAATATTCACCTATTTCATTAAAAACTGACAATGAGCACAACTCACTAAAGTGGCACTTCCCTGGGAAGGTTTCTGGCAATTACATCACAACTGAAAACACTGTGGAAGGTACCAGGCTGCATAGACTATGCATATTAACAATACAATCTCGAAGCTCCAACTTTTATTTATTCTTTTTTTCTTTCACTTTACCCATCCTCTGTTTTTGTGCTCTTCTTGTCTGCTGAATGGCAGCCTGGAGAACTTTTCACACTTTAAAATCATCTTCAGACAGTTCTTTACTATTTCAGCTCATTGAAGTTTCTAGGTTCAGTTTAAATAGGAATGGCTCCCTTCAAATCAAGACATACAAGGGTTTTCCAAAACTCCAAAACCTCCCGGACATGACCATGGACCCACAGACTTCCGCCCTCACCCCCCAGTGCCAGCCTCCTCTAATCCAGCAATCCCTTTCTTCCCTCCACAAAGGGAGGGTAAGGTCTTTATTTGTGCTCTTCCCTAGAGGAGGTCAGGCAATGGGGGAGAACAGGGGGTTGTTGTCACTGGGATATAGCTGATCTTCCTGGGATAATCGTGCCTGAGAACAACTGCTCATTCACAGCCCCTGCTCTCAAAACACAGTTGCTGGGGCTGTTGGAAGATGCTGAAGAGTACTTGCCCTGAAACTTACATCCACGCTGTTCCCAGAAACAGGGCACTAAGGGCTCATATTGTCCACTGCAGTTCTACTCCCCTGTGGAGAAGAAGGGGTTAGGAGTTGTGAATAAAATAAAATAAAATGGCTACAAATATATGTCTTCTTGATCTTACTTGAGCCAATCAGTAAATGCAGCAAGTAAAGGTAAAAGTCACCTGGGGGTATGTCAGCCTGCCTGAAAATTTAACCCATTCATCTCCACATTACTACTTAAACCCCTTTGCGTGATCTTGGGCTCCACACACCAAATTGACCAACGACACATACCAAACCCTACACAGTTTGAAGCTCTGTTTGGGTTTGGAGAGGACTATGATGGTGTTGGTGGGGGAGGGGGATGGAGACATGTCTCCTGGTAGGTAATATTAAATCCTGGGGAAGGTGGACAGGGAAGACTTTCTTTTGCAGCGTTTCCCAGGGCCAGAAAGCCCCAATCTTCCACTTTTTCCATCAGCTCACGCAGTCCACTTTAACCCTTTCCACTCTTCACCCCTTTGCCCTCAGTCCCATTCTACTCACGCTGCTGTTGTGGCCAGACCAGTGGACCATGGCTTGGTTGTGCGCTGAGTCGCCTGTCAGCGCAAATGTGGTGCTGGTCAGTCTCAGCTCCTCCATCCGGAAGCGGGTGGCTTTGTCTGGGTCCCACTCCCGAGTCCCAGGTTCCTGCAGCCCTCCGTCCTTTAGCACTCCCCGGGGACTCCTACTTGCTCCCTCTCCGCGTTCCTCCATTCCCGGATCCGCTCCGCTCCGTCTCCTCCGGCCAGAGCGCGCAGCCCCCGCCTCGGACTTCCCGCTGCCTTGGGCCCACTCCAGGGCCAGTGCTCTGTCCCCGGGGGCCACGGCGAAGAGGGGGCGCCCAAGGAGGGGCAGGGGCGTGGCAGGAGTACTGCTTCCCGGGCTCTGATGAGGGGAGCCCCCTGGGGTTGGGGCCCAGTGCGGGGCCGAGCCGGGGTGCGACGGGGGGCAGCAGGAGCCACCGCCGCAGGCGCTCGGGGCGCAGAGGACCAAGAGCCCCGCGCCGGCGAGGAGCGCGCTCAGCCGGGCTGGGGAGCCGCCGCCGGCGCCAACTTTTCCCATCGCTGGAGCGGAGAGGAGCGGAGAAGAGTCCCGGACCGGCGGCGACGGCGCAGGGCTGTCCTCTGGCCGGCTGTGGGGGGCAGCGGCTTAGGACCCCAACTCCATCCAAGTTGGGCCGCGGCGGGGGCGGGCGGAGGCGGTGGCGGGCAGGTGGCTGCCGCTCGCCGAGGCTGGGCTTGTGCCGAGCGCGGGCTCGGACGCTGGAGCCGCCGCCACGCGGGGGTGGTGCCGAACTGAAGTCACCGGCGGAGGGGCGCGGGCGCGCGGGCGGACGACGCGGAAGGGAGGGAGGGAGGGCGAGCGAGCGCTGCCCGGGCTCCCGGCGCCGCGTCCCGCTCCCGAGCTGCGCCGCGCGCGGGGGGCTGCGGGGACTGGATGCGCCGCCGCTGCCCCTCCCCTCGGCCTCGCCGCCGCCGCCTGCCCCTGGCCGCCTCCCGCTCTGCGCCCCCGCGCCCGCCTGTCGCCGCCACGAGCCCGCGCGCCCCTCCCGTGCGACTGCCCGCCCCGGCCTCCCGGAGAGGCCACTGTGTCGGGGTCTCCTACTCTTCCTTTATTGTTTCTCTCAATCACTGTTACTGTCTCCTCCCCCGGCGGCCCCCCACGCGCCTTGCTGGTCTTTTCCAGTTTAGGAGAGAGGGGTGGGTGGGCTCCTGCTCTGTCCCTTTCTTAGCCTCTGAGAGTTGGCGTTTTGACCTTACCCCGAGCACAGCTTGTGTGTGCGGCTTGCGGGAAATCCCGGAAAGGCAGCGACAGAAAGTGATGTAATTAAATGATCGTGTGCGTTTCAGTGCGTGTTTAGTTTTTTTTTTTTTTTTTGGTGTTTGTTTGTTTGTTCCCATCAGTTCCCAGGCTTCAATTCCTTTCCTGACCCAATCTACTTGCTTTTAGTCATATTTAAGAAAGCACTTTCCTAAACCGAAGGTTCTCCTAAGTGTCTTGTGGGCGTATATCTTGGCTTCCTGAAGAAACTGCAAACTCTCTGAGGAGAGGAAGACCAAATTGTGAGCAACTTAGAAGTGCCTGTGTTTGGTTGCCATTTTATCCCCAGCGCTTTGGTACAGTGCCCTACGGAAATCTGTCAGTCATTAATTCAATAAATATTTATTGTGACTCTAGAATACATCTGCATGTAGAATAAATACAGGGAAGGAGGCACAGTGCTATATTTATTTTGTATCATTTGTGCTTCTCTCAGAGCTACTAACACATGCCTGGGGAACCCGATAGACGAACTTCACATCTGGGTTGGTTGCTCTGCCCCTAGATCGCCATGGGACCTAAGACAAGTCACAAAACTCTCTGCTTCCTAAGCTTTAAGATTCAGTGGTTGGATTAGATGACCTTTAAAGTTCCTTCCACTCCTAAAATTCTATAATTGTATGATTATAATATTTGCCCTGCCCAGCTCCCCTGCTACTGTTCAAAAGTTCAGATGAAGATTTATAGTAGGTGAATGGGCTTTGAAAATTTCAAAGAATTTCTCAAAATCCAAGCCTTTTTCAAATAGTATGATTCTAAGGGTTGAAATATCTTCACTTTCCGTTTGTGGTCCTCACACAACTAATAACACTCTTGTATACACATGGTAATTATTCAATTAATATTTACTGATTGAATAAATGAATGCCACAACAAAATAGTACTAAATACAGTTTATAATTATAATTTTGCCCATTTTAACACTTGAATGGTGACCTCACTGAAAAATCTGACCTCCAAGTTTGCGATGGAACCAACTTGAAAGTAATGTAGCAATAATTTCTTCTCAGTTAATGGAAACCTTTTTTGATGCTGTCCAAGAGAAATTTATCTTATATCAGTTCAACCTAAAGTGGTGTTATAAAATGATTAATCTCAATTATTATTCTTATGGACAAGCCAAGTAAAGTGCATATGTAAGGAGGGAAGGTTTCTCAGACATTAAACTTGATAACAGGACAAAGGAGTGTCCTAGTTGTTATTTAAGGAGACAGACTCTTCTCCCTAAAGCATCTTTACTGCCCATCCTGCACCCTCCTAAGAAAGGAACCCTATCTGGCAGGCTCTGGACTCTAGATGAATGAGAAGAAAGCCATAGTCCTTCCTGTTCCCAAAATTGTAAATGTTTTTTGTCAAAGCCCATGTCAGCCATTTAACTCTCCTCAAATAAGTTTGCAGAGCTTTGCAGCATTTTTCCATAATGCCTTCTGTCTATGCCCTGCTAAGCTCTGTCCCAGTCTGAATAAGTGTGTGGGAATTCCTCCAAGAGAGGAAAACCAGATTAAAGAGTCAGAACCCAAATACATTCCTATCCAAATACAGGACTGGAAAAAGCAAAATGGAAAAGAAATTAGTGGATTTGAATTTTCTGGCTTTAGTCCATTATTGTCCTAGCAAAAGTTTAGATGGTTTTTGTTTCAAAATGAAACTCTTCGTGACGAAAATTGGTGCAAGTATAGCTTATTTTTTTCCTTCCCACAGAGTTTACAATTCCCCTCTTTCCAAAAACACCTGTTCCAATAATTTCCTTAAAGTGGAGATATTTGCAGTCCATTTGCTGGGCATTCATAGAAGCAATGCATTTTTTTAATGCCCAGTTTTAGCTATCCCTGTGAGAAAAAAAGTTAAACAGATATGGATGAAATTAATTCCAAGATTTTGGGTTTTTTAAAATAAATTCTCCACTGACCTTTGTCAACAACAAGGGAAAGTACCAGTAATTCCCTAAACTATTCTCTTTTCCAGAGGACTTCAAGAAATAGGCTAATCATGAGGAAAGTAGACTAGTCAATTTTAAGGTGTTTTTAATCCAACAATCCACTAAGGAACCCAACAGATATCATTAATGTAATGCAAGAAGGATGAGCACACACATCTGTAATTCTTTTCATTGGGAAAAGGAGTCTTTTCATTATGCACATGAAAAATATATCTAAAAGGCAGCCATTCCTCACCATCTCCATTGCCACCACCTTAGTCTAAGCTACCTTCTTTTCTCACCTGGACCAGCATGACAGCTCCTCACTGCTCTTCCTACTCCACAATTGCTCAGCTCCATCTTTTCTCTGCCATAGTCATCTTTGATGGTGCCACAAGATGATGCATTTTTGTGCAGGAAGAAAATAAGAGAATTTTTATATATTTAATTTTAATCTAAAAAGATTAAAAGTTAACCTTGTTAATTTTTACTTACTGGTTAAAATATGTAACTATATTAAATATAACTCTATAACTATAGTTGTAGATAATATAATATGTATATATATGTTTATATGTGGATACATATATGGAGAGAGAGAGAGGGAAAAAAAAACCTTTTTGGAGCTACATGCTAAGTGGTATGCAAGATCGAAAAGGGTTTGGACACCTTGCCCTACAAAGCAGCAAGAGCAGTCTTTCAAAAGTATAAAACATATCATTCCCATATCATTCCTCGCCATTGCTTCAAATCCTTTTTGAATTTACTTTTTTTTTTTTTTTTTT
>JAQZBX010070107.1:0-15472 GCA_029593785.1 Cabassous unicinctus
TTTTTTTTTTTTTTTTTTTTTTTTTTTGGTTGATGTTTTCCATTTCTTTGGTAACTTATCTACTATTACAATTTTTTTCAACCTGCATTATTTCTCTTCATTCCTTCATTTTTATGTCTTCTGACTTCTGTTGCTTTTCTTCTATCACCACTTCTTGTTTTGTCTTCCTTTTTTCTTTTTCTCTACGTTTTTTTATACTTCTAGTCTCTTCTCATTTGTCCAGCCTTTTAATTCATTCTAATTTTTTCCTCTCTACTTTGTTTCTTGTTTTATTTTTTCTACTCATCTGTCCAGCCTTTTAATTCATCGTATTTTTCCCTCTCTATGTTGTCTCTTGTTTTATTTTTTCTACTCTCCCTCTTTTTATTCTTATTCCTTTGTATTTTTTGTGATTTTTTTACTGATATTCCTTAGATTTCTAGCTCTTGCATGGTTCCTTGTCTACCTTTTTTGTATTATTATTACCATTATCCTTTTTCTCTACTTATTTCTTTTCTTTTCTCTGGTTCTAATATTTTTTTCAAGGGAACACAGACAACTACAAAGATATGGAAAAAGAGGAACCAAGTATCAAAAATTAACCTTACCACACACAAAGAAACAATAAAATAAAACCCTAGGATTAAAAGAGAAGCTAACCAACCAAATAAGCCCATCAAGATAAACAGATGGTCAGACACCAACAAAAAATTACAAGCCATACTAAGAAACAGGAAGACATGGCTCAGTCTAACAAACAAATTATTATTATTTTTTAAAGATTTATTTATTTTATTTTATTTATATCCCCCCTTGCTGCTTGTGCTGCTGTGTCCATTCGCTGCATGTCTTCTCTGTGTCTGCTTATCTCCCCCTTGCTGTGAGGTCTTGCCGCATCAGCCCACGGCACCGTGGGAGCCGGCCTGCCCTCACAAGGAGGCGCTGGGAAGTGAACCCGGGGCCTCTCATATGGTAAACGGGTGCTCTATCCATTGCACCACACCCACTTCCTGCAGTGAGGTTGCTGCATCAGCCCACCACACCGCTCAGGCTGGCGTGCCCTTACAAGGAGGCCTCGGGATGCAAACCCGGGCCTCCCATATGGTAAACAGGGGCTCTATCCACTGAGCCACACCCACTTCCCACAAACAAATTAAATAACAGGAGGAGATGCAGAATGTGGAACACCTAATCAAGGATGTCCAAACAAATATCAGGAATCAACCTAATGAAGTGAAGGAAGACATAAAGGATATTAAGAAGACACTGGGAGGGGGGGTTCCAGGAAAATTACAACAAAGACAGTAGGGAGATAGTGAATCTCTCACAGCAAAGGAACAGAAAGAGGAGGGAGTCTTATCTAAAGGAGCTGCTTTAGACATATATATAGAATGGGAAGGTGTCCTGAGTCATCTAGGAGGGTTCTGGAAAGAGAAAGAAGCCAAAGGAAAGCCATGAGTAGCTCACCCCTGGTAGAAGTGGCACATATATTCCACCCTCAGAGCAAATAGTCTAGGAGGAGCAACTGGCTTGCTGCTCTGCTGCTCTGATCAGAGTGTGAGGGGGCATTCCTTGGGAGGAAGAAGTGTCTGGAAGGAACAGAGTGGTTTATTTGTGGTGAATTTGGCCAGTTGAGCCCCCTTTGAATCTCAGAAGCAAGCCCAACATGACAGAGAGAGGAGAAGGAAATCTACTCTGGGCAGGCTGCCATGCCCAGCTGCCCAGGTAAAGAAAAGAATTGAATTAGAGAGGGGGTGGGGGCAGACAGGTGACTAATCAGCAGGAATTTGACAAACTGTTAGGAATCTAATCTGCCATAAGGAAAGGGGGCAGATAGCTTTCTAAAAGGCTAATTAACCTAAGGAGACACTTTAGCTCAGTGGAGGAATTCCTGTCTTGAATATTACAAGGTCCATGGTTCAATTCCCAGCTCTTCTTAAAGGAGTGAGCCACTGAGTTATCAGGCATCCAGCTGATAATTTTACAGGGAACATATAAACTTTCTGTTTGTATTAGCTTTTCTTGGATCTCTTATTTTTAAAATAAAGGTTCCTTTTTTATTTTCCTTAATTTAGTCAGTAAAACCTGGTCCAAAATTAGCAGAGGGAAAGATGCAGGGTAATAGATTGATGAGCAACAACAGCCCAAGAAGCTCCTTAGGGGCCTAAGAAGGAAGGCTGTTTATCCTTGTTTTTTTGTTTGTTTGTTTGTTTTTGTTCTTTTCTCACCATTTTTCAATTAGTTGCTATTGTCTTGTTTCTTATTTGTTGGGTGTTCCCTTTCTTTGTTTCCTATTTTTTTCAACCAATTTTTTCCACCTACACTATTTCTTTACTTTCATTCTTTTTCCTACATTCTGTTTTATACTGTTGTTCTTCCATTTCACCTTTTTTTGTTTGGTCATCAATTTTCTTGTTTTTATTTCTCTCTCTTTTTTTCTCTGTTTTCTTTATTTTTTACTTTTTTTATTCTCTTATTTCTTTTCTTGTTTTCTCATCATTCTGGTTTTTAATTCTTTCTATATATATCTCTCTATTCTATTTTTAATTTCATTGATCATGCACCACTTTTTTATTCTTATGCCTCTGCATTACTTACATGAGTTAATTATCCATTTTCCTAGGTCTTATAGGGTTCCTCTCCTAGGTTTTACTATTATCATTACTCTTATCCTTTTTCTCTTCTTACCTCTTTCCCTTATTGTAGCCCTAACCTTTTCTTTCAAGGAAACATAGACAACAGCAAGGAAACAGAATAAGAGAAACAAAATGTCAAAGAGAAAACTTAACCACACACACAAAAACAGCAACTAAACAGAACCCGAGTATAGAGAGAAACTAATCAACTGAATAAACTCATCAATATAAAGATATGTGTAAACACCAACAAAAAATTTTAAACCATACTAAGAAACAGGAATACATGGCCCAGTCCAATGAACAAACTAAAAAGCAGGAGGAGATGCAGAACATGGAACAACTAATAAGAGCTGTCCAAACAAATATCATGAACCGACTTCATAAAGTGAAGGAAGAGATTAAGGATATTAAGAATACACTGGGAGATCATACTGAAGGAATTATAAACATACCTAAAAATGATAATGGATATAATCATGATGAACAGCAAAATCCAAGAAATCAAAAATACACTGGAACCACATAACAGCAGATTTGAACAGACAGAAGAAAGAAGTAACGATGTGGAAGACAGTACATCTGAAATCAAACAGATAGTAGAACAGATAGATAAAAAAATAGAAAAAAATCCAGCAGGTTCTTAGGGATTTGAGTGACAACAGGAAACACACAAGCAATGCATTATAAGCATCCAAGAGGGAGATAAGAAGACAAAGAGGACAGAAGAAATGTTGGAAGAAATAATAGCTGAAAACTTCCCAACCCCATTGAGGGAGATGGGCGTACATGTCTAGGAAGTGTAGCACACCCCAAACAGACCTCCTCCAAGACACATACTTGTCAAATTGTCCAATTCTCAGGACAAAGAAAGAATGTTGAAAAAAGCAAGAGAAAAGAGAACCATCACATACAAGAGAAATCAATAAGTTTAACTGCTGATCTCTCAGTTGAAACCATGGAGGCAAGGAGGAAGTGGTATGACATAGTCAAGGTGCTAAAAGTAAAAAACTTCCTGCCTAGAATTCTCTATCGAGGAAAGCAGGCATTCAAAAATTAGGAAGAATTCAAAATATTCACGGATAAACAGAAATTAAGAGAGTATGCCAATAAGAAACCTGCCTATCAAGAAATACTAAAGGTAGTGCTGCAGGTTGAAAGGAAAAAACAGGAGATAGGGAGCTGGAGGAGAGTGTAAGTAAAAAAAGACAGAGAGAAATAATAGCAACATATAACATACATAAATAAAAAGAAAATATGGCTAATGTAAAAGTAATTCCTTAACATTAATAAAACTGAATGTTAATGGATTAAACTCACCAGTCAAGAGACACAGATTGGCAGAATGGATAAGGAAGTATGACCCATCTATATGCTGTCTACAAAAAAACCAACTTAGACCCAGGGATTCAAGAAGGATGAACATGAATGGCTGTAAAATAATTTTACAAGCAAATAACAACCAAAAAAGGGTGGGAGTAGCTACACTAATATTAGAGTAAATAGATTTTAAATGTTAAGCTCTTTTTAGAGACAAAGAGGCACAATACATGCTGATAAAAAAGGTAATCTATCAATAAGAAAGAACAATTATAAACATGCAGCAAATCAGGCCACCACAAAATACATGAGACAAGCATTGGAAAAACTAAGTGGGGAAATAGATGCTTCTACAATTATACTGGGGGACTTTAATACAACATTGTCACCATTAGGCAGAACATCTTGACAGAGAATCAATAAAGAAACAAAGATTTGAATAATACATTAGAAGATCTGGACCTAATAGCCATATGTAGAGCATTACACCCACATACAGTGGGATATACAGTCTTCTTGAGTACACAAGGATCATTCTCCAGGACAGACCACATAATAGGCCATAGAACAACTCTCACAGAATTCAGAAAGATTAAAATTCTACAAATTATTTTCTCTGACCACAGTGGAATGAAGCTGGAAATCAGTAAGGGGCAGAGAACCAGATTAAGCAAAAAGATACAGAAGTTAAACAACACACTCTTAGAAAAACAGTGGGTCAATGAGGAAATCACAAAAGAAATCAATAACTACCTTGAAATGAATGAAAATGACAGCACAAGATATTGAAACCTATGGGATGAAGCAAAAGATGTCCTGAGAGGGAAATGCATAGCCATAAATGTTTATATTAAAAAAGAAGAAAGAGCTAGAATTGAAGTCTTAAAAGCACACCAGGAGGAATTAGAAAAAGAACAGTAAACTAAACAATAAAATAAAGTAGGAAGAAGAAGTAATAAAAATTAGAGCAGAGCTAAGTAAAATTTAAAGTAATAAAGCATTAGAAAAAATAAACAAAAACAAAAGCTGGTTTTACAAGAAGAGCAATAAAATTGACAACCTTTAGCTAGACTAAAAAAGAAAAAAGAGACAAGATGCAAATACATAACATTAGAAATGAGGAAGGACATATCAGAACTGACCCCACAGATATAAAGAGCATCATAAGAGGATGCTCTGAAAAACTATTGTAAACTATTTTTACACAGAAAAATACACAACACTGGTAAAGGAAATCAAAGAAGAGTTAAATTAGTGGAAAAATATTCCCTATTTATGGATGGGAAGACTAAACATCATTAAGATGTCTGTGTACCCTAAATGATTTACAGATTTAGCACAACCCAAATGAAAATTACCACAGCAATTTTTACTGAATTGGAAAAACTAACTATGAAATTTATTTGGAAGGGCAAGAGAAACTGAATAGCTGAAGACATATTAAAAAAGAAAAATGAAATCAGAGGAGTCACACTACCTGACTTTAATATATACTACAAAACTACAGTGGACAAAAGAGTAGGGTATTGGCACAAGGATAGACATACCGACCAATGGAACTGAATTGAGAGATCTGATCTATATCCTCCCATATAGAATCATCTGATATTTGACAACATCACCAAGCCCACTCAACTGAGGGAGAATTGCCTCTTCAACAAATGGTGCTTGGAGAACTGGATATCCATATCCAAAAGAATGAGAGAGGAACATCATGTCATACCTTATACAAAAATTAACTCAAGATATATCAAAAATCTAAATAGAAGAACCAATACTATAAAGACCTTGGAAGATAATGTAGGAAAGCTCATTGAAGACCTTCTAATAAGAAATGGTTTCAGAACTTCATGTCCAAAGCATGAGCAGCAAAAGGAAAAATAGATAAATGGGATCTCCTCAAAATTAAAAACTTTTGCACCTCAAAGGATGTCATCAAGAAAGTAAAAAGGCAGCCTACACACTGGGAGAAAATATTTGGCAGCCGTATATCTGATAGGAGCCTAATATCCAGCATATATAAAGAAATCCTACACCTCAAGAATGAAATGACAAATAAGCCATTTTTAAAAAAGGGCAAGCACCTTGAAAAGACACTTCGCCAAGGAAGAAATATAAATAGCTAAAAAGCACATGAAAAGATGTTCAACATCACTAGCTATTAGGGAAATGCAAATCAGAAGTATAATGAGGGAAGCAGCTGTGGCTTAATTGGTTGGGTTCCTGTTTACCATATGGGAGGCCCCAGGTTCAATTCTGGGGGCCTCTTCGTGAAGGCAAGCCAGTCCGGGGAGCACAGTGAGCTGATGGCCCATGCAGCACCGTGAGGTGGAGCAGAAAGGTGACACAACAAAGGGAGACAAGCAGACACAGAGAAACGCTAAGCAAATGGACACAGTGAGCACAAGCAGCAAGTGGGGGATAAATAAATGAATAAATAAAAATAAATCCTAAAAACAATGTGGATTGTCTCCAAAGCCCAGTGTGCATTAAAAAAAAAAAATACAGTGAGATACCATCTTACACCCATTATACTGGCAGGTATTTAAAAAAACAAAGAACTATGTATTTTGGAGTGGATGTGGAAGAATGGGAACCCTCATCCACTGCCAGTGGCAATGTAGAACGGTCCAGCCATTGTGGAAGACAGTTTGGCAGTTCCTCAAAAACCTACCTATAGAACTGCCATGTGATCCAGCAATTCCACTTCTGGGTATATATACCCAGAAGAATTGAAAGCAGAGACACGAACAGATATATGCACATCAATGTTCATAGCAACATTATTCACTATTGCCAAAATTTGGAATCAACCCAAATGCCAGTCAACAGATGAATGGATAAACAAAATGTGTTACATACATACAATGGAATATTACTCAAGTGTAAGAAAGAATACAGTGCTAACACACGACATAACATGGATGAATCTTGAGGACCTTACGTTGACTGAAGCAAGGCAAGCATTGAAGGATGAACATTACATGACCTCACTGATATGAACTAAACAAATTTAGGAGACTCAGGAAGCTATTATCTGGAAGATAGGTTTACATGAAATAAAAAGGGAGAAGAAGGTTGTGAGCTAACACCCATACAGACATAATCTATGGTAAGGTGAAAGTGTGTAGTTGTGCATTGAAGGGATATGAAGGGCAGTGATATTATTGGGTTGGCTGGTGCAGGTTTCACAAGTGGGTAGATTAGGGAGGGTGGTTTGGAAGGTCCAGGGACCTTGGTGGATAGTTGGGAGAGGGACCAGCTGAATACTGGGGATTGGTGGGTATGTGGTTGAAAGTACAAAATTGGGAAAGCTGTTATGGCAATATGATAACAAAGGGTTACTGGATTACGGTGTTGTATGGGGGAGCTTTTGGGACAGGGCGCACCTGGAGCAGGTTTCTAGGGAGTGTGTGAGTGATCATTTTGTCATAGTGTGTTGTATCATTGGGTGGAGACCCACATAATGTGAGGGAAGGAATTGGACTAACATCTTTGGGAGGACAGACTTGTTCACAAATAGAGGGAAGGGAGTCTCTCTACAGCATGCGTGGTTCCTAATAGGGGAGGACAAACCAGTGTGTCAAGACCTCAAGTGTTGTTGCAAGGAACTATGAATCTTGTCATCCAATGACTGAAACCAGGGGGCTGCCATGGGCCCCGAGGGGAATGGGAGGGAGGAATAGAATAGATCAAACAGGGGATATTTAGTGGACAATGGAAGTGTTCTACATGATCTTGCAATGATGGACAAAGTTCATGTTAAAAATCATCAAAATTTATCAAAGTTTATGGTCTAAAATGTAAATCCTAATGTAAACCATTGACCATGGTTAGTACCTATGTTTCACTATTTGTATAACAGTTGTAACAAAGGTACCAACCACATATAAAAAGGTACTAATACAGGAAGGGGGAAATGGATAGGATTTTGGGTAAATGGAAGCCCCCTGTACTTTGTATGTGACTTTATTGTGACCTAAAATTACTATGAAAACAAAGTGAAAAATAGTAAGACACTGGTGAATAAATGGGAAAAAATGCCACTCCACATACAAGAGACCAGATAATACAGTGATGAAAAGCAAAATGTCAAAAAATTTTTTAAATATTCTTCATTATTTTTTAATATCCCAAACTTTTAATTTTATTTTAGTTTTAATTTTTTAAAATATTTATATATTTTATTTCTTTTATTTAATCATCATTTTTGCTTCACTTTCTTATTAATTGTATTTGACTATTTTAATGGGTTCATTTTTGAAGAAGCTTTGGATCACAGAAGTGTTACAACTGGGGCAGGGGAGGATCGTTGGTGTGGCGTGTCAGGGATGGGGGATACATAAGAGGAAGTTCACCTGAGCACACATATAAGGTATGCAAAAATGTTCAAATGTTCATGGGACATTGTTACAGTGGGTGGAGACTCAATAATAACTGAGAGAATACTGATTTCCCATAATGGAGGGCTCTGCCACATTCTCTAAGGGTTCAGCAACAGTCCCCCAAGTGCAGGAGCAGAGACTGATGAATAAGGATGATCCACTGATGGGCCCTTGATATTGATGACTAAGCTTATGAGCCTTTGCTCTTGAAATTGAAGCTTAGACTGCTGTTATTGGGTGCCTAAGGGTTGCTTCCTGAGAGCCTCCTTATTGCTCAAGTGCAGACTTTCTCTAAGCCAAACTCAGTATATGATGTATTATCTTCCCCCCTACATGTGGCATGACTCTCAGGGATGGGCATCCCTGGTGCCAAGGGATAGCTGCTGAGGAACAGATAGCAATGTCACAGGATAAAGAAGTTGAATAAATGGTGATAAGGTAAATACAAATAAGTTTATATGGCTGAGAGACTTCAAAGTGAGTTGAGAGATCATCCCAGAGGTAATGTTTACGCACATCTCAACAGGATCTCATAGACTGTCAAAGTGGATACTAGACCAAATAGTGGTCTCTTTATGGCTTTGGAGACACCCAGGTCCTATGGTCAGGGCAGATAATTCTGTAGTTTGGTGTTTTGCCAGTGGGAACTACTTTGGAGTTTGTGCTCTTGAGAGTGACAGAGTTGGAGTCAATTATGTCTTCCCTGCACATGGCTCGTCTGTCCCTTCTATTTTAATCTGAACTTGGTGCTGGAGTTTGTATGTGTAAATCCAGAGACTTGAGTTTTGGGCTGTCCATGTCCCAGTGGGGCCCAGAACCTCAGTGGAGTTGGAACACCTACTCTAGAGCTCATTGGACTCACCCAGGACAACTGGTGGTGAGATGATGATGGACAATGGGCATCCCAGGGAATGGAGATAGTCTACAGCTGCAGCCAGGATAGTCCCATCCATCTTCCCGATGGGATATAAGCCCCCTCTCAATTGGAGGTGGGGTGGAAGTCACAATTCCAGAATCCTCAGGATTGGGGAAAGAACTATGGATTAGAATGGACTTAGAGGTATTCTACTATTGACATATTGTGTTTCTAGCAATGGAAGAAATTACAACATTGATGTGGAGACAGTGGCCACTGGAAACTCTGGGGACAGGGAGAAGGAAAAACTATTATAATACGGGTTTTTTTTTCAGGACTTAGGAATTGTCCTGTGTGACATTGCAACAATTTGTTGTGTGTTATACCATCACACAACATGCAGAACTGTGTGGGAGAAGTGTTGACTACAATGTGAACTATGGTTCATGCTTAATGGCAAAGTCCCAAGATGTGTTTATCAATTGCAATGAATGTGCCATACTAATGAAGGATGTTCATGTGGGAGGGTGTGGGAGGTATGTGGAGTGGGGCATATGGGAATCCCTATATCTTTTGTGTAACATTTATCTAATCAAAATATCTTTCAAAAAATGATTTTAAAATAATGCAAGGATTAAGAAGAGCATAAAAAACATAATACAAAGCTACAGTAGTGAAAACAGCATGGTACTGGCACAAGGACAGATATATTGATGAATGGAATTAAATTGAGAGTTATGATATACATCCTTGCATATACAGTCATCTGCTATTTAACAAGGCCACCAAACCAACTCAAATGGGAGAGAATGGACTCTTCAACAAATGGTGCTTGGAGAACTGGATATCAATATCCAAAGAATGTGAGAGGAACACCTTCTCACACCTTATGCAAAAATTAACTCAAGGTGGATCAAAGATCTAAATATAAGAGCCAAGACCATAAAGACCTTGGAAGATAAGTTAGGGAAACATTTACAAGACCTTGTATTAGGAAATGGTTTCAGGAACTTCACACCCAAAGCATGAGCAAAGAAAGAAAAAATAGATAAATGGGCCTCCTCAAAATAAAAACTTTTGTACCTCAAAGGAGTTTGTCAAGAAGGTGAAAAGGCCACCTACTCAATGGAAGAGTTTATTTGGCAACCATATATCTGATAGTGGCTTAATATGCAGCGTATATAAAGAAATCCTACTCCTCAAAAATAAAAAGACAAACAACCTATTTTAAAAATGGGCAAATGATTTGAACAAACACTTCTCCAAAGAAGAAATATAAATGGCAAAAAAGCAGATGAAAAGATGCTCAACATCACTAGCTATTAGGGAAATGCAAACGAAAACTACTATGAGATACCATCTTACACCCATTAGACTTGTGGCTATTGAAAAAACAGGGGTCTATAAGTGTTGCAGAGGATGTGGAGGAATGCAAACACTTATCCACTTCTGGTAGGAATATAGAAAGGTGCAGCGATTGTGGAGGACAGTTTGTCAGTTCCTCAGGAAGCCAACTATAGAACTGCCATGTGATCCAGCACTCCCACTGCTGGGTATATACCCACAAGAATTACAAGCAAGGCCATGAAAAGATATATGCACACCAATGTTCATAGCAGCATTATTCACTATTGCCAAAAGTTGGAATCAACTGAAATGCCCATCAATAGATGAATGGATAAACAAAAGGTGCTATACACATAGATTGGATTATTATTCAGTGGTAAAAAGGAATACAGTGCTAACACATGGGATAACATGGATGAATCCTGAGGACCTTATGTGGAGTGAAGCAAACCAGGCATTGAAGGACAAATATTACATGACCTCTCTGATTGAATTAAGCAAATTGAGCAGACTAAGAGAGCTGGAATCGGGAAGATAGGTTTACAGGAGACAGAAAGGGAGAAGAATGTTGTGAGTCAATGCCTATATGGGCTAAATATATGATAAGATGGAAGGGTGTATTTGTGCAGTGAAGGGATATGACAGGGGTGCATTGATGCTATTGAGTTTGGCAGTGCTGGTTTGTAAGGGGTGAAGTGTGGTAAGAGTTGGTTGGGTTGTCCTTGAAACTGGGGGGATGATGGGGGAGGGAGGACGTGAACTCCAGTAATTTCCAGGTATATGGTTGAAACTACAAGGTTTGGAATTTTTTTGGTAAATATGGTAGGGGAGGGTGACTAGTTTAGGGTGTTGGATATGTGTTACATGCAGGACACAGAACACCTGGGACAGTCTTCTAGAGAATGTGTGAGTGACCATTTGGTCATAGTGTGTTGTATCAGTGGGTGGAGATCCACATAATGAGGGGGAAGGTGTTGCACTCCCATCCTGGGGAGTTCTTCTATGTTCTCATAAGCTTACGGTGTCTCCTGAGAGCCAAAATAAGGGAGGACAGGCCAGTATGTCAAGCCCTCTATGTTTTGCAAGAAACTATGAATATTATTCTTCAAGAAGTGAAGCTTAATGGTTTCTGTGGGTACTGAGGGGAGGGGGAAGAAGAAATTGAATAGATGTAACATGGGACATTTTGGGGGTGATGTAATTGTACTCCATAATCTTGCAATGATGGATACAGGCCATGTTAAATTTCATCAAAATTTATAAAAGTTTACACTCCAAAATGTAAACCATAATGTAAATTACTGACCATGGTTAGTAAAAATGTTTCAATATTTGTACATTAATTGTAACAAATGTACCATCCACATGTAAAATGTTATTAATAGCTGAAAGGGGGAAAGTCAGAGGATGTTGAGTATATGAGAATCCCCTATATTCTGTACATGACTTTTCTGTAACCGAAAACTTCTTTGACTACAAAAGGAAAAAAAATGAGACACTGAGGGAATAAATGGAAGAAAATATCACTGTACATACAAGACTACAGATCTTACAGTGATGAAAGGCATAACGTCAAAAATTTTTAAAAAATATTTTTTCATTAATTTTTATTATTCCATATTTTTCATTTTAAATTTTTTTTTAATTTCTTGTATATTTTTTCTTATTTTTAAAACAATCATTTCCTTTCTTATTAATTGTATTTGGTTGTTTTTTTTGGCTTCATTTTTGAACAAGTTTTCTTTCAAAGATGGGTTACAATTATGACAGAGGAGGATCAATTGTGTGGAGTGTCAGTGATGGGGGATGCATGGGGGAGGTTCACCTGAGGTACACCTATAAGGCATATAAATGTGTTCAAATGTTCATGTGGCATTGTCATGGTGAGTGGAGATTCACACAATAACTGAAAGAATATCAAATTCCCGTTCTGGGGAGCTCTGCCACATTCTCTAATGGGAGAGCAAGAATCCTCGTATTACAGGGACAGAGACTAGTGAAGGAGGATTGTCCATTGATGGGAATTTTATATTGATTATGGCCATTATTAATCTTTACTTTTCAAATGGAAACTTACCCTAGTATTATATATTGTCTAAGGTTTAATTTCTGTAGCAATTTGGCAGTTTGATGTAATTATGAATTCCAAAAATGGTTATTGAATTATGCTTGTAAACTGGTCTGTGAATCTGGGCACGATTAAGTTATAATTAGGGCATTGACTGGGCCATGTCAGTAGGGTGTTCAGCTCACCCCTTGGTTGGTGGGGGAATCAAACAAAAAAGGTATGGCAAAGGACAGAGGGAGCACTTTTGAGTTGGAGTTGTGATGCAGAGTTTTGAGCTGGAACTCCAAGAAGTAGCATACAGAGGAGATTTGTCATGAGGAAAGAGAGAAGGCCCTGGGAAGAGAAGCAAGTCATTTGCTTGATAGTCTACAGCTGGCCTTGTGGCACAAAGTAAGCCTGACCCCAGAGAGAGGCAAGTCCCAGGAAGAGAGGAACCTGAGAAGCCTAAACCCTGGCAAACTTCAGCAGCTGTCATGCTCTAACACATGGCAAAACACTTTGGTGAAGGAAGAAACCTATGCTTTATGGACTGGTAACTGTAAGTTTCTACCCCCAATAAATACCCTTTATAAAGACCAACAGATTTCTGGTATTTTGCATCAGCACCCCTTTGGCTGAGTAATGCAGAATTTGGTACCAGGAGTGGGGTAGTGCTTTTGCAATTACCAAAATGTTGGAACAGTTTTATAAATGGGTAAGGGGTATTTTTTGAAGGAATTGTGAGATGCTTTGAAAAAAGTGTTGATAGTAATAGGGATGCTGTAGCCATTGGGCAGTTTGATGTAATTATGAATTCCAAAAAACAGATATTGGATTACACTTGTAAACTGGTCGGTTAATCTGGACATGATTAATTTATGATTGGGGCATTGACTGGGCCATGACAGTAGGGTGTTCAGCTCCTCCCCTTGGTGTGTGGGTGAATCAAATATAAAAGGCAAGGCAAATGAAAGAGGGAGTAGTTCTGATATTGCAGTATTGATGCTGGAGCCAGGGAGGCAAGCATATGGAGGAGCTTTGTTGTGAGGAAGGAGAGAATGTCCCAGGATAGAGATGAACCATTTGCCTGAGAGCTTACACCTGGCCTTGTGGAGAGAAGCAAAGCCTAGAGAGCCTCATAGTCTACAGCTGACCCTGTGGAGGAAACAGAGGCTCTGAACCTGGAGAGAAATGCAGCCCCAGGAAGAGAAGAACCCAAGAAGCCTGAACCCTGGCAAACATCGGCAGCTGTCTTGCTCCAACACTTGGCAATGGACTTTGGTAAGGGAAGAAACCTAAGCTTTATGGCCTGGTAACTGTGGACTTCTATCCCAAATAAATACCCTTCATAAAGACCAACCTATTAATGGCATTTTTCATAAGGACCCTTTGGCTGACTAATACAAATGCTAAAGAAACTTTTTCATAATGCCTTAGAAGTAAATAGTGAAACTATTTTTGGAAACTGGAGGAAAGGTGATCCATGTTTTAAGTTCAGAGAACTTAGCAAGATTAACTCCTGGTGTTATATGGAAGACAGAGTTTGAAAATTGTGAACTGGAGCATTTAGCTGAAGAACATTCCAGGGTAAACTCAGAGAATGTGGCTTGGCTTCTCCTTTCAGCTTATAGCAAAATACTAGATGAGAAAAATACACTAAGGACCAAACTTTTCGGCACAAAGTAAACAGAAACTGATTCCAGAATTTCCAAGTTTCAGGAAATCCAGTTTCCACATGAAAGTGCCCCATTTGAAGACTTAGCTAAACCTGGAACTTGTAAATCAGAAATGAAGATGCAGTTATCTTGGAAAGACGTGTGGAAAATCTTACTGTCTGATGGCTTGGACCCCTGCTTCCTGCATGCTAAAGCAACAAAGTTTTTTGAGAAAGCTGTATGAACAAAACCACTGTCAGCTTGGACAATAAAGGACATGGAAAGGAGAGAGTGAAGGAGAAACAGCTTTAAGAAGGAAACCATGGAAGCTGAGATCTGGAATTAAGACATCACTTTGGGCCAAGAGAGGAACCCCACCCATATGTAGACCCATATGGTGAGTTTGCCCCAGCAGTTGAAGAGGATTGATGTTCCCACCCAATGTTCTGGGAGAGTTTTCTACCCAGGGTTCAGGGAGATATGAGCACATTCATCAAAGTTTAGAGCAGTTAAGATCAGCACCCCATAGGTCTGAGAGGAGTGTTCCTGTCCCCCATGGATTAGAAAAGGCCATGTGTTCAAGTCATTGCTCTGAGAAGTTTGATCCTGTATGCCAAAGGTTAGGGAAGGGCAGGTGGTCAATTCATTGTTCTGAGAGTGTTGAACTTGCATGCCAAAGATTAGGGAAAGCCAGGTGGTCAACTAATTGATCTGTGAGGGTTAAGCCTGTATGCCAAAGGTTAGAGGGAATGTTGTCTTCACCTCACTGTACTAAGGGGGCTAATACTGTAACCCAAAATTTGGGTAAGGTGTGGCAATAATGCCAAGGCTCTTGGAGGGTGAGGGCTAGAGCTTGGTTAACATCCAGATGCTCAATGAGTGTGGAACCAAAAAATGGACATTGGGAAAGCCTGTGGAAAGGGTCGGTCCCCATGTGGCCCCAGGGAGATGAAACCATATACCTAAGAATGACTTTCAGACTTTGAAATCAAATGGAGAATGCCCTGCAGGTTAAGTAAACTGTAAAGAGCCAATGACTCATGTTTAACCTCCCAATTTCTCCTTATGGTAATGAAAATGTTTATTCTTTGCCTTTCCATTTTTGTATTGGAAGCAGGTAGATTGTTTTGTAAGTTTCAGAGGTCTATAGCAAACAGGACTTTGCCCCAAGACAAACTGAATTTCTTTAACCTGCCTATGTTTGATTTTGTACTTGCATTGTTACTGATTTAAGGCTTTTTGAATAT